>JAHXMU010024821.1:59826-71287 GCA_019455685.1 Philornis downsi
TTCGTGGTCGCCCAGTTTCTGCAAGATCAGCCGACATTGTGGAGCGTGTTCGTGTTTCAGTTCAGCGAAATCCGCAACAGCCAACACGTAAGAGAAGTCAGTCTTTGGATGCAAAAAAAAAAAAACAACTTTACGACGAATTTTGAAACGTGATTTGCATTTGAAGGCTTATAAGATTCAGATAGTCCAAGAATTAAAACCCGATGATGCCAATAACCGACTTAACTTTGTCAATTTGATGCCAGAGCGGTTCAACAATTTCAACAACGTGATTTTTAGTGATGAGGCCAATTTTTACCTTAATGGCCATGTGAACAAACAAAATTGTCGGTTCTGATCCGAGACTAATCCCCGACGCTTGCATGAACGTCCACTTCACAGCCCTAAGCTTGTCGTGTGGGCTGGGATAACGTCAACCGGTATTATTGGACCATACTTTTTTGAGGACGAAAGAGGGCATGCGATGACGGTTAGAGCGAACAATTATTGCAACATGCTAGCAGACTTTTTGGTGCCAGCATTGCAAGAACTTCAAGGCAATACCTCGAGGATGTGGTTTCAACAGGATGGGGCCACATGTCATAAGGCTAGGGTATCCATAGAGCTGCTGAAAAATATTTTTCCTGGAAAACTCATTTCGAAAAGGGAGGATATTGAATGGCCCCCACGTAGCCCCGATCTCTCTCCATGCGATTATTTTCTATGGGGCTACCTCAAATCGGTAGTCTACGAGAATAATCCGACCAATTTAGAGCAGTTGAAGAGGAACATTATTAAGGAAAGTAACAAAATACCGAGAACAACTTTTCAACGAGTTTTCCAAAATTTGCGACTTCGGTTCCAAGAGTGTCAAACAGCCGAGGGAAGCCATTTGGACAACATTATTTTTAAGTCTTAAAAATTCCATGCTTCTACTTTTTAAAAATACAAATATATTTTTTTTATGTTTCGTAGGTTTTTTTAATTGAATATTTAAACCGCCAACACCCTTATGGCCCACCCTGTATTATACTAAAAACCACAACCATAGGACACCAAATTTAAATTGCCCTTATGTTTAATAAAAATATAACAATTTATTCGCATTGTTATTTTTCTTTTCTACTATTTTTTCACAACTTATCTCTGTTTAGCTTAGTGTCGATATTTATCCCCCTTACCATATATGGAATAGCATTTGTAAGTTACCAACAAAACGCAGCTGTTTCAAAAACGGCACTCACATTGATGACGAACACAGAGAAAAATTACAGACAGAGCCTGCATTTGTCTTTGCAGATAATTTTGTTAAATTTGAACGCTAACTCAAGAGCACAAACTTGTACATTTACGCTTTCTTTCCCAGTATGGAACTTTGATTGTTTACATTTTTATAATAACAGATGTGATTGTTTTCAAATGCTAGTAATTACTACAATCTTTAAAAAAAAAAAATAACAAAAATATGCAAAATTATATTGGACAAAGATAGCGGTATTAGCTTGCTCTCTGGCTGCTCTAATAGTCTCAATTTTTACCCCAGAGACAAATGCGATCTATGTCTGTAATTCTTATGTGTGGCGAATCTCCTTTGCTCTGTTGATCAAAACAACCAGCCTATAAAAAGAAGTCTAGGTACTGGTATTTTTGTTTTATTTATACACAAAAGACCATTTTGTGAAATGCCTCTTGAGTTTCAAAACCCCAAAAAACGCGCAGTACAAACTTAGATAAATAACTGTTAAAGAAAACTAGAGCCATTTACATAAACTTTATTCGTTAATTTTTTGCAAGCGCAAGCGATATTAATATCGGTTTGGGTGTTAGATGTTTTCCATATTCTGTATCTACTTGCGTCGATTTCTATTATGTTTATTATGCCTACACTAAGCTTAGGTTTTGATATGATGAACGTTTTGGGGAATATTTTGCTTGCTTGATGTGAAATTCATACAACAACTCGTATATAAAAATCAATGCGTGTTTCGTAAAGATCCCTATACTTCTATTTTGATGAAACGATGACAAATGGTTTCTTAGGTGCCTGGAATTTATTAGCTGAAATATAGTTTAACAAAAGAGTTCAAAACTGAAAAAAGCGGCTTTATGGGTTAGAAAAAATGACTTCGACACATATTTGCCGAGTTACGGTACCCCAAAGTTCACAAATGTGCTCGGTTGGAACCACCATCATCTATCAAGTGGGAGTGCTCAAATTCTTTCTTAAGTCAGACCATTTAAAAAAATGTATTATTTTTTTTAACAACAAGCAGGATTTCCTAAAAAAATTAAAAATTATACAAAAAATAAATTTTTTCCCCTGTGGTGGTGCCATTTCCTAACAAATTAAAATTTGATTTAACAAAATTGTTATTTTATTGAAGATTTGTCGCAGACCTTTTAAAATAATTTGTTAACTGTGGCTTCACTTCCTAAAAAAAAAAATAAAAATAAATTTCGCCCGCAACGCTATTTCCTAAAAAAACCTATCTACAGAATCGCATGATTTTTCCAAAATAATTTACTTACTGCGCCGTTTTCTAACAGAAATTAAAAAGTATTTAAAAAAAATCACCTATTTTTTTGAAATAATTTTTTGCCTGTGCCACCATTTTGTAAAAAAAAAACCAAAAATTATCTTGGAAAAATCATTCCACTTTTTAAAAACTAACTTGGCATGCGGCGCCATTTTATAATAAATAAACATTATTTTACAAGACTTATTCAATATTCCTCTATTATGTGATCTAGGTGATCAATTTTTGAGGCCAGAGGGCAAACCCGAACACAAAACACACACCACAAACAACAAACTGTATAGCTCGATTCACCGTGCGATTTACTTTCAATTAAGTACCCAGTCTTGGGACTTTCAATTTAGGGCTCGTAGCTCAGTTCCACCACCAATTTTAAATTTAATTCGCCTAAAAGAAATTTTTTTACCACATGTAAAAAAACAATTATTTTAAATAACTTCAAAATGTTGTGACAAAAGACGGCATTTTTGACTAAATATTTGGGTCTAATTTTAAAAGAGATTTTATATTTGAAATTGAAATTGGAATTTGTTTTTCTTATTTTTATGTGTTCTATCGGATCAATGGGTCTAGTTTTCTCTGTCTAGTTGTACTGTCTGGTTGAAAAATTTAAATTAAAAATTTTACGACCATTTTTCCATTAGGAGTTTCACCGCAAAAAGCGAGCATAGTCCCAGTCTTTATTTGCAACTGAGTTATTATGGCTAGCTTGTTAGCAAATGAAACAGCCATCTGTTATAATTTTGTTTTTAAAACATGCAACATCGGCCTCCACAGATAGTCAGAAAATAGAAGAATATGACAGCAACAGCAATCTATTCAGCGAAGTGAAAATGTTTATGAATACTATTATTATTGTTTTTAATAAATTTATGCATTTTTATAAGTTTTTGTATGTTTGCTTCTCTGTTTTTTCCTTTTGATCGTATTGTATCATACCTCTTTCCTACACAGCGACCGACGCTATGCAAACAATGATTCTAAATTAATTCTCCTGATATCAACATTGAAAAATATTTGTTCATTCTTTTGCCAAATGTTAGTTTGTTGTTTGACAAATGTGTATTTTTCATGTCATGTGGCAACTCATGTTTAAGTTGGTTCGCAATTACTTACACATGCCTGAAAATTGTAGTATACTTTTCAGCATTAATTCACAACCAGTTCTTTCTTCTCTGTTATAAAATAATGTTAAAATCCGAAATGCAGCATCAATTTTGGATAACAAAGAAAACTGTTCAAAGAAGGTTCGGTTCCAAGGAGGATGAGCACGTCATATCGTCCGATGCAGATCTAGACTCAAAAATTGAGGTTCTCAAATCAATATCAGAGACAAGTACGAATTTGAGCAAAATAATTGATCAGTATCAGGAACGCATATGCATATTATCGCAAGAGGAAAGCGTATTTGGGAAATTTTTGAAGGAGGCTGGAAAAAGAAGCAAAACTACGGGTCAAAGCATATCAAGCACTGGAAAGTCTGTTTCATACTGTGGCCAGCAACGAATGGGCGTCAGAGTTCCGCTGCTTAGATTGCAGCATGAAATAGACATTTTTCGAAATCGAGCAGTTAGCGATACTCAAACAACAATTCTAGCCATGGAAAAGGAACGAACTGAATACCGTGCCGCCCTCGAATGGATGAAGTCATCAAGCTCTGAATTAGATCCGGACACGGGAAGGGGAGTTGATAAATTTAGAACAGCTCAATCCCACGTACGCATTGCTAAGCAAAATTTCGACAGTTTATCAATGGACTCCATACAAAAGGTATTTATGTGAACATGGATTAAAACCTTCCATTTCCGTCTGTTGCTAAAATGGATTTACGTTTTTTCAATCAATCATTCTATATACATATGTATATATAAAAAATGTTTCAAGCCACATGTCATAAAACTACTTTTTTTGCAAGGCAATATTTCATTGACTCAGTCTCGCAATTTTGGATTTATTATGAATACAGCAAAAAATATGTCAATTTTTTTATTTCCTTGCACGTGTAAAAACTGAAGGGAAAGGCTCAACTTCCCTAACTCAGAGGAATTTTCTTTATGCAATAATTTTGAAGTATACTATGTCTATAGTAAATACATTTTCATATGCGTACATCATTTCAATCAATAAAGCCCCTTTTGTGGACTACACATTGGTGGTGTCATAAGTCATAAGTTGTAATGACTATAAGTTAAAGAAAAAATAAATAAAGTGAAACAATATCGTAAATATAAAAAAGAAAAAATCAGTTACCAAAATAATTTTCATATGTTGTGTAATTTTGTCCACGCTGAAAGTTATAAATATATCATGTGGCATCGTGCGCTTAAGCAGTGCAATTAAGACGCACCAGCACTGGTAAAATTCTGCGCCATATGGCTATGGACAATAATATTAAATGTGCCAAAGTACATTTTATACGAGATGGTAAAATAAGCTGTAGTTTGTTCAAAATTAAATTTGTTTTTGAGCAAATCTAAGGAATATGATTGATACATTTTAACCTACAGTCTATACCGTGACAAGGTAATGAAGATAATGAGGTTATAAGGGGGTTTTCCAGCACAATGTTTGACTGATTATGTTTTGGACTTTTTCAAGTTAGAAAAATAATACATTTCGTTCTGGCAATATTGATTATGTTATTTTTTGACACCCAAATACAAATGGGACCTACATAGGCATCAAGAACTGAAATAGGGTTATTAATAGAATTGATGTTATTGGATAAAAGAGGTATATCAGCTGCATAAATACTAAGATAATAACTTAAAACACACAGATTACAAAGATCACAAAAATTCTGACCAGTGGCATTTGACACTCATTTCTTATGTGAAGTTTGAACCCGCATGTGCAGGCAGATGTTAAAACAATAGACCAGTTTTTGAAATATAACTAGGTTTGTATTTTTGAGTTTTGAAAAAACTGAGTTCGCTAAATTGCTAATTGCAATTATCTTCGGACATACTGAGCTGATTTTTAAGCTAAAAATAAGAAAATTTCCTATAAAAAAAAAAAATTGTGAAGTTAGGTGAAACAGATGTAAAAAAAGGAATTAAGTAAGTAAATGTTAATATCAAAGATTTCATTATCACAACTGTTTACAGATTGACTTCAAAACGGCAACAAAAATCGCTGTACTAGTCATAATTGTATTTATTATGTGAAGGATATGAGCATTGGCATAAATCAAATTTAAAATTGAATACGTGCCGTTTTTGCATTTAGATTTAATACTAAATATTGTGTTATATTCTATTTCGTCAAAACCTATATAATCGTATAGGTTTTCTACGAGACACTTTACATGTTTCGTATATTCATTTTATTGTTTTCCGTTGGATTTTCAATCCAAGCTCTACATGGTGGGTCCATATTTTCCAAACACAGCGTAATGTTCTTTAAGGTATATATCAAATACATACAAGTATTCCAAAAAAGAATTTAAGAGCTCTATGCGCATCAGGAACCTTAGTATCGTATTGGAAATATCACAGATTAGGTTTTCAAAGTTAATGGAGTTATAATTACGAAGCAGTTTTTAAATCGTTTTAAATAAACAAAATGAATGATTAGAGCTGAGCGTGAGGAAGTTAAATTGACTGCTACGATTTATTACATTATTATTATTATTTTATTATTCGTAATTTTTATTTCCATTAAATAATCCACAGAAACTTCTACAAAATGCATTCATTCAAAAAATGCACAATAATTTAATAACATTAATGTTTAAGTATAAACTAAAAAACTCCTGATTTATTTTGCAAAACTGATTCTAAATATGTTGTAATATTTTTTCAACGACAGACTAACAATCGACGTGTTATACCCAGCTTTAAAATGAGTTAACATCTAGATCGTACAGAAAAATGAATAGAAATGTTGACTACATATCTTTAAAACATTTCCAAAAAGTAAACTGCATTATAAATAAAGCGTCGTCAAGAATGTCAAATATCAAGTATTTTGGTATGGCTAAAATAAAATTTGACAAGTATCTTCTAAAATAATAAATTTATTTTAATAATGACAGCATGTTTTCATAAAACGTTCGAAACGGTAGAGGAACGAATCGTCTATGAATAGAAGTATTGTTAACAGGGTTTTTGTAAAACGTATGGAAGTTTTCGCCAACTTTCAATGTTTTCGAAAAACAATGTTACCATTCCATATTCTTTGAACTTCAGATATTAATAAGATATCTATTAGAAATAGCGGCTACTTTATATATACATCAGTTTTGTCCATGGGATTTTTTGATCGTGATCTGCCCAATAAGTGTTTTTAGCTGGGCAAGGTCAGTGTTTGCGTTGCAAATTAATGTAATCGGAAATAAAACAAAATGTAATTTGTATTTTTTCCTTCATAAAGGCGTCAGCTTTATTGTACCAATATTACCTTGTTCCAGCACAGAGGTTTATATCTGACGATATGTTTAGGACCACATCCGTATAGGAAGTGGCTTCTAAAGGGTGTCCCACCAAGAACGCAAGATTTAAATTTGGCGTCATTGTTTGACATTTGAACAATTGTTATTGTTTGCTAATAGAAGGAACGAGGTTAGTAAAAATGGAGCGCTACACGAATGAACATTCTCATTGTGAAATTGTTTTACCAAAATAGTGAAAGTTTTGCCGCTACAGTTCGCAAATTGCGATCAATTTGGGTTCACAATAATGCTCCAAAAGAGTCAACTGTAAAGAGATTAATAGGTACATTGCTAAAACTGTGTCTGTTAGTGATGTAAAGACAACATCGCGCCTTCGACCAGGTCGATCAACCGGAAATTCGACACCGAGCTCAGCAAATTGGAGTCTCCAAATCCACTATGCAGCGAATTTTGACGAAAGATTTACATATTCATGCATACAAAGTTCAATTGACTCAGGAACTGAAGCCAGCTGACCATGGACAGCTAAGGGAGTTCGTTAATTGGGTATTGGAGAGACAACATGAAAATGCTGATTTTGCCGATAAAATCATCTTCAGTGACGAAGCCCATTTCCATCTTGATGGCTTCGTCAATAGGCTGAATTGTCGCATTTGGGATGAGAAAAATCCTCGAGTGATTCACGAGAAGTAAATGCATCCGCAACGTGTCACTGTCTGGTGTGGATTTTGGACTGGAGGAATCATTGAACCTTTTTTTTATGAAAATGAGGCATGTCAATCGCAAACAGTCAATGGTGTTCGGTATCGTGAAATAACCAGTTTTTTCGTGCCTAGAATTGAAGAAATGAATGTGGAGGGCATACCGTTTCAACAAGACGGCGCCACATGTCATACAGCTAGAGAAACAATGCCATTGCTGCATCAGTCATTTCCCGGTCGTATTATTTCGCGTTTTGGACACAGAATTGGCCGCCTAGATCATGCGATTTAACACCATTAGACTTTTTTCTTTGGGGTTTTTTGAAGTCGATGGTTTACGCGAATAAGCCGACGACGACTCAAGTCTTAAAAGAGGAAATTGGACGCTGCATTATTGAAATACCGCAGCATTTATGCAAAACGGTCATTGAAAATTTCATTAAAAGATCGCGTGTGTGCCAGCAAAGCCGGGGCGGCCATCTGTGTTTTACTTAAAATTTAAATCTTGCGTTCTTGTAGGAAAACCCTTTGTTTAAAATCCTGCCATCTTAGGAAGATAGAAATGCCTTTGGTATTCAGGAAATATTTTTCATCACAATATGTGGATTGTGGTTACGAGAAGGAAAGTCAAGGAAATTTGACTTGTATTTATACGCCGGTAAGTGGAGGGTACTTGCCTTGATCGTTTTTTGGGTAAATGGGGAATTTACTTAGGATTTGTTTGTAGAAACTTACATTTATTATAGAGATTTGTGAGTTGCTTTGTCTTTGATGAGGATCTCGAGAAAAAGAGACCGAGCCACCGTGATCTTGCACCGAGAAACCTCGGTTTTATTTTCGGCGAGTTTATGTTAAAGATAAAGAGCAATAATTGTCATATGGCTAAAAAATAATATTACAATTCATGGTAGTATAATTAAGTATGAAAGTACAATGCATTTTGTACATCTAGATAATGCATTATGTATGATTTTTAATTCAAAAATAGGTATGGAAATTCATAATAGCAGATAATATACATACATAGTTCAGTTAATAAGAATAAAAAAATGAATTATTGAACGGTATGTAATCCGTTCAACACCCTTTGTTAGCGGTAGCCGTTGCTCATTAAAACTTATGTATTTCAGTCTGAGTGAAAACTCAGACAATGTTCAAACAGATCCGAACATTACGAAAGGGGTTGCCAAACCATTGAAAATGGTTTGGTCGTAAGGGGAAAACCAAACGTTTAGAGCTAAACATTGCCGGCCACCGTGCAACATCCAGTTCGAATTTAGAATATTGCTTACATAAGTGCTATTATTTATAAAGTAAATCAATTATGTTTCTACAAATCAAAACACATATGGGGCTATGTATAATTCAGTTTCTTTTTTTTTATTATTATCGTGAGGTTTAATCTATTAGATGTGGACCATAAGGGGCATACACCTTATGATCCATCGTATATACCTGTGACCACCCAGCCGAATAAAGTATACTAGAGCATTGGAAATCCCGGCTTCCGTTGAGCTAGTCCTCTCATTATATTTGCGTGTACATCTACACCCAACACCAAAGCCACCTGCTTAGACCGGTAAAATTCCGATTCCGAGATTGAACGCTTCATAAGTTTCCCGGAGGGCCTCCGGGGCGCTCTGCGACGGAACCAGAAGTAATCCCATTCAATTCAATTTTACAATTATCGATAGTCTATGGGTCGGATTCAGTGACGAAATCACTCGTATTTGGGAAATTGTCGTTATGAACTCTGGTTATTGGCAACTTCAGTCGCCGAGCTAGAGAACCGCAGATTTCACTGTTTTCAGCGGAAGAATCTAATAATGCCCGGACCGGAATATATTTCCCTGGTGCTTCAAGGTGCAAGTTTTGAAGCCGGCGAGTTATCCGCACTCAACTTCGACAGCTGTCTAGAGGGCCCTATTTTTGTAGCATTTGAAGATGCATGTCATAGGGAAGAATCCTGTTTCTTCGGGGAAATCGAAAATTTTTTTACAAAATCGGACGAAGCCTGGTGTAAATGAGTGTGGTGTCTCTCCTTGCATTGTCTGCATTTATGCTGCCAAATGAGTTCGGCCTAAGCAATTATAGCAGATGCGGTTCTTAACGACAAAACGTAGCCTTTTGTGCATGGGTAATCCACTAAAAAACCCATATTCCCGAATGTGGTGAATGTCTTTACACGCCGAGCAAGCAGACCGCCTTGGTTTAGCAACGGACACAATCGATACATCTGACACCGGAGCGGACTCATCATTCGCTGGACCAGCGAGAGTGCTCGGAGCCGAATTCTTTGTTTTCACAACTTCCTGTAATGCTGGACCAGCTACAGGGCTATTTTCTAATGGCAGAGGTGGTATTGGTTCCATCAGCGCTGGACCAGCGCTGTGTTCGTTATTGGGCACCTTTTTGATAGACTGTGAAAGCACTGTACCAGTGCTATTTATTACTTAAAAGTGGTGCTCCGATGAGAAAGTGACCGGGTGTCAAGGCCAACATTTCACATGGGTTTTCCGATATGGGACATAAAGGTCTGGAGTTTAAACAAGCTTCAACTCTTGCTAAAAGGGTGGAGAATTCCTTAAATGTGAATTTAGTGCCCTGAACCTGTTCTCTCAGATGAATTTTAAAACTTTTTACAGCCGCTTCCAGAGTCCTCCCATATGGGGTGCTCCCGCAGGGATAAACTTCCACGATAAATTCTTATACGAGTAAGTGGTTTTCACTCTTTCACGAGCAGATAACAAAAACAATCTAAAATCCCGCTCAATTTCGAGAGAAGCACCAAAGAAGTTTGTGCCGTTGTCAGAGAAAAGAGCTTGTGGATAGCAACGACGGGCTATAAAACGGTGAAAAGCTGACAAGAATACATCGGTTGATAAATCCGAGGTGGCCTCCAAATGAACGGCTTTTGTGCCAAAACACACAAGAACACAGACATATCCCTTGGTAATCTTACGTGATCTATTATTAAAAGATTTAATGTCGAAAGACCCGCGAAATCAATCCCAGTTGTTGAAAAGGGTCTCCTAACCACCGTTCTTTCCATTGATAGCGCTGCCATAATCTGATTCCTTGTCCTTTTCCGATCTAATATACAAATTTTACATCCCCTTATCACAGTGAGAATTAGGGTTTTTATTCTGGGAATCCAATGATGATGAGAGAAAATTTCGAATCTAAAGTTCTGTTCTCTGTAGCGAAGTACGCTTTCTGAGCCAGAATTGAAAATTGCAACTTTATTGCTTTTATTTCCTAAGCGGAAATACAAAAAAAAAATACAGGGTGGGCCATAAGGGTGTTGGCGGTTTAAATATTCAATTTCTCGGTAACGCGCAGCGCGGGGTGGCGTGGGGATATGTTGTTCGCTGCGCCGCTTCCTGGAAATTTAGTCGCCATGGAGCCGTACACGGGAGTGCAGCGTGCATTTTGCGTCCGAGCGTATTACGAAAACAATAAATCAGTGATTACTGCACGACGTTTGTATCGGCATGAACACGGTTTACACGATTTAAGTGAAGTTGCAAGCGCCAATGTGATACGAAAATGGATCAGAATGTTCGAAACAACCGGCTCAACAGTACCAATTACGGTTCGTGGTCGCCCAGTTTCTGCAAGATCAGCCGACATTGTGGAGCGTCTTCGTGTTTCAGTTCACGACGGTTAGAGCGAACAATTATTGCAACATGCTAGCAGATTTTTGGTGCCAGCTTTGCAAGAACTTCAAGGTAATACCTCGAGGATGTGGTTTCAACCGGATGGGGCCACATGTCATACGGCTAGGGTATTCATAGAGCTGCTGAAAAATGTTTTTCCTGGAAAACTCATTTCGAAAAGGGGGGATATTG
>JAHXMU010024822.1:0-20708 GCA_019455685.1 Philornis downsi
GGTTGGATTTGAATTTTGGAGATATCATTACATTCAGGACATCCTAAAGAATTGTTTATGGCAATAAAAAAAAAAATGATTTTTTTTTTAATTTTTGCTACATTACAAGTACACTTTACAGTATCTTTACACATTAAACATTATAAGTATCTTCTCAGAAACCCATATATTTAATGTCGAGGAATTTTTTAATGTCATGCGAAAGAATAGTTCTGTACATTTTGTTTCTAAGATTTGTAATGCTGGCCGCAAATGCGTTTTACATATTCCATTTTGAGATTCCAATTCGTGATGATGTATTAGAGCATTTTGAATGGTATTTGGGGAATGCCGCGAGTGATGTTGGCTTTCAATTTCTCTATAGTAGCCGTATCCACATACTATAAAGAAAAAAGCCTACATGAGTCTTATATATATCTGTGGTCACAACCCGTAACAGCCTAACTCGAGTTTGGACACAATTGAGTTATTAGCATCATCGTATTCAGCGTATCTAAATTTATTTGCTCTAAATTTTTCATATTTGTGTCTCTTCTAGGAAGGCAATAAATCCTAAAAAGCCTAATAGCTTAAGTTATTTTTCTAAATGACTGTCTTGGCATAACTGCCTAAGTCAATTTAGGGTTACAACAAATATAAACATTATTTTTTCATCATTGCCTAAATCAACTTAAGTCGTTAATCCAAAAAAATAAAGAAACAATTTTATTTTCCTAACTTGTGTTAAGCTCTTATTCCGAATTACAATTTCGTTTTTTGATAAACATAAATTGGGTTAAGGTCTTTCTCCAAACTTAAAGTTTTTTATTTAATCTGGAATAATAGCCTAACTCAACTTGAACTTTTTGACTTTCTTTCGTTCAACAATTCATAAGAGCCTAAGTGTCTTTTTCGATAATATCTTTTGACTGCGAGAATAAACCACTATTTTTTGTTAACAACTAAGTAAAGAAATTCGTTTCCTTGAAATCAGTAGCAAAGTTTTCCAAAAAACACCTTCTCCTGATTTTCAGTGAAGATTCAAAACTTTAAACTCCTGTACTGAAAATATTGAAAAACAGACTTAGGCTGTTATGGGTTGTGACCACAGATTTGTTTGATATTTAAGACATCGACAGCTTTGAACGATATGATCGCATTAAAAGTTTCTGTCCATTGACTGGTATAAAGAAATACGAAGCAAATGTTTACGTATGAATTTGTTGCCATAACGACCCTGTGATTACAGATATTACGGATTTAATATTTTGCTAGATCTTAATGGTTAAAACAATTATGTTTGAGATATTTTTCTTTAATATAATTTAGTACACTGACGAAGAACTAAAAAGTAAACCATTAAACAAATTTTAATCAAACACTTTCGTATTGTGTTTGTCACGAATTTATTTTTATATTGGAACAATATGTTGTTAAAAGTTTTTTTTATTAAAAACTCATATGGGCGATATGTTTTCTTTAATACGTTTTCAATGCATTTGCTTTAGGTTAAAGAAAATAAAAGCTATATATATAGTAATTTTTAGTTAATATCAATTTTGATTTTTTTTTTTAGTTAATCGTATTTTTAACTATTAATAAAACTATTAATTTGTTACTCATTGAAAGTAATTTCCATTTACGAACAGCTACCTACAAACTGCGATAGCAAGCTGTGTGCGGGTTTGTGGTTATCCTGAAGTTAACAAGCATGTTTATGACTTCGTTTGATGACCGTTGGTTCAAAGGTCAAGCAGGTAAACCGCAACGCTGATATAAAGTATAACGCCAGGGTACAGCGGAAAGTCATTAAGCCAAATCGAAGAAAGGAAAGAAATTAATTTCTTGGAAATATTTTTAAGTAATGATATTGGTAAACAAGAACAACTATGAAAAATATACTTATATGGCATCAACTTTTTTTGATATTCCGCTCTGTCCGAATTTGAGCTATATAAAATTTTGAAACTTAGAAAAAATTTTACTACATTTGGCAACTGATATGTGCGCATAAAACGTGATTGCAAATAATTTTGACTCTGATTTATGTACACATCAAAATGAAAGTACAAACCAATTGTGAAACGTTTTTCCATGTTTTCGTTTCAAATTTTGAATTAGCTGTGACAGTTACTGAATATCTAAATTTCAGGAAAAAATGTATTTGAATTAATTTAAATTTCTGAAATTAAAACTGCACCATGTTGACTTCTGATACAGATTAGTTAATGAAATAACATAGAAATCTATATTTGAGCCCAATTGAAAAGGCCTATCAATTAGTTTTTGATAAGAAAGCTGAGCCAATGTAAGTTTCTGGTTACAGTTCAAATTAAAAACGTGTTGGAACATAAAGTTAAAGTTTTTGAATATCAAACAAACTTAAACTTCTGTTGAAGTTTTAAATGAAATTATAAAATTACAACCGGAGAAAACTGAAAGTCTTAGGATTTTTATGAAACAACTTGTGTTATTCCTCTGGAAAATCATTCAAAAAAAATATAAATAAGATTTTTTTACTGTAGAACAAATTACCTACATAAAATTTCAAGTTTACTTGCACACTTTAACAACTATTTGATCTATTATAAAAAAATTTAAGTAAGATACAACTACTGCTAATTTGTAGGGAAACTGTGCATTTTGGCCTTAATTTTTTGATGTTTTGGCTTTTTAAAGAAAGGGCTCTCGATTTCAAAAGGCATTGAGATTCAAAAAAAAAAAAAAAAAAAAAAATTAGTGTGGAGTTTATCAATAACAAATGCCTGTTTGTTCTCAATTTTTTACTATTTATTTTATTTTTTTCCAATATTTCAAAAAGTCACTTGTCAAGAAAAGAAAACTTATTTCAAAAATCCTTGACTTGAGCTACTCTGTTTGCATTTTACCAGAAAATTTTGAAAAATGATTATGGCTTTTTTGAAAAAAGAAATGCTGGTACCCACTGGGTGATCCTCCTCACTAAAGTAACAACTTTTACTAGATACGAATTTTCTTTCTTTTATTGGTGGTGGTCATACTAGAAACAAATGGGCTACAGTTTATTAATAACAAATCAATTTCAATTTTTTACTATTTATTTTATTTTTTCCATTATTTCGAAAGTTCACTTGTCAAGAAACGATAACTTATTCCAAAAATCATTGACTTGGTACTCTGTTGATATTTTACCAGAAAATTGTGAAAATATGTTATAATTTTTGAATTATATGCAATTAAAAAAATATGATTTAGAAATATGCGTAATTTTTGAAATTTGAAAATCGCATAATTTATAACGACAAGATATTGTTATTGTTGTATCAATATGTTGGAATATCATTGATTGAAGGAAGTTGACACATTTTAGACAGCTTTCGTTTTAACCATTCTAAAAAACTGATTTCCATTTCTGACAGAATTGTTTTTAAATGCTTTTATCAACATATTTATACTTACCTCAATCTAAAATCGTTAATGAATTCGATTAGGTAAATATAGGGACTATTTTTAAGTGGAAAATCTTCAACTTGCGACTGCCGTCTATTCTTAAAGTGTTTCTTTTGACATTTAACATTTTAAATCATCGAGCAATCTACAAGTCTAGTCTTTTAGTGTTTGAGTCTTCCAGCCTAAAAGCTAAATGGAGTAAAATTAGGTAACTCTTTCAATTTCTTTAATACGGACGACCACTTAAACATAGAGCAACATTAGTTTCTAATGAGAAAAAGTATGTATTTTTGCATTTTTTTCCATTTACAATGATTTTAAAACCATAAAATAGAATTCACAATTAGTCATAATTGCTTACTTTGATATATACTAGTATATAGTGCAATCATTAGGCAATGCTCTTAGAACTTAAAGCCATTCAGAGGACAAAAGATCAATAAAATTAAAGTATTGCTATAATCAAACGTTATTACACACTGTTTGTAGTTCCCAATGAATACTTTTCAAAAGAAAAAAAGGTGCATAAAAACTTCACATATTTACCTGATGTGCCAATAACCATTTATGATTTAGATACTTTAATAAAACTCACCAACAACATTTTTTTGTACGACTGACGCGTAACTACAGCTAATCGACACTAGACTATCGAACAATTGGTTTCTTCCAAAAATATTTTATCCATTTTATCTAAGTCTATTGAAAGACATTTCAACATCCATTAAAACCCAGCAAATTTTGTCGCAGTTGCAGAAACTTTCTTTTTAACGTGCACATGCACAACACAAAAAATTCAATATTTTTCAAAAGTAATAAATCATATTTTCTTACCCCGGCGGATCCTGAACTGAGTTCCTTGTAAAAATCCAGCTGTTTTAACATTTTTACAAGAAACAGGCTCAACGTAGTTTTTTTCCTTCTTCGCAACAGCTGCCGCAGGTCAAAAACCGCAAACAATATATCGTTTTTTTTTTTGTGTGCTAATTTTTGCAAACAACGCAGTGACAGAAAATTTTGAAATTTCATAATTTTATTGTTTAGCACAGGTAGTTAAAGGGAAATTCCATGAGCGTGGTAGGAGGCAATCGGTAGTGCAACGAATTGCGTAAGATTACGTAACAATAGAAAGGCAAGAGAAAGTTGGCAAAATATCACATGTTTTGAGACGCAGTTGCATTTGCATGTTAAGGGAAAACTGATTTTTTTTTTGGTTGAATGTGAACATTGGACAGGTTCCTGTTTAATAACACTCGGAAATTTATGACATTTTCTCGTGTGCCATAAACTCATAAATTATGCATATGAACAAATGTTCTAAAGAAGATTTATGACCGTTTCTTATTTCATTGGAGTTTAGAAAATATTTTGGTTTTCTAATTCGTCGCACTTACTGCCGGTGCTAAAGCAAAAAGTTAAAACGCACAAACGCAATTCCTTAATTTGGTGTTTAGATTTGAGATTTTATGGTTTGCTATTATTGTTTGCGTAGCGGTAATGATGAAAGTCTGGTTTTTTTCTTGTCGAAAACACTCTTTGGGGACAATTTGAAAAATGGAAAAATTTTTATTAATTTTCTCTTCCTTGTGTGTACTCTTTTTTTTTTTTTAATTCCCTATGGAATTGTGAATGACTCCACCAGAGACAAGACAAATTTCTTTTAACAAGCCAAGCAATTTTCCCATCGGATTTTCGGGTTGTGTCAAGACTTTAAAAGCCGCCATCCTCTAACAAGCAGGGAGAGACCATTAAAACATTTTATTTGGCGGCTGTCAATTGGTTTAAATTGGTCAACCAACAGCAACCACAACAACAACATCGACAGCGGCACAAATGCCGAAAACGACAATGATCATAAGAGCTGAACTGAAAGCCTTTGGAAACTGGAAAAAACTCACACACATATCATGCGGCCAACAAGAAATCCCAAAGAGCAAAAACAATAACAAAGAAAACATTTTTATGTAAAATCGCCATTAAGAAAGCTTCACCATCCTTTAGGGATTCTGGCCGACTGGCTGGCTTGTGATTGCCAATCTCTTTAGCGGCCGCTTGCACTGCAATGAAGATGATGGAGAAGGATCCCGCAAAAGGAAACGGATGAATATCAGCGTCTTCGTTGTCAATGTAGTTTTTTCTGGTTTGTTTTCGTACTGCGAGTTATGCTTTGTAGCACAAAACACATCATTAAGTATAAAAATTCTTAAAATGGAATTTTAAATCATTAAAAAGCTTTATTGTATGCTCCAAACACACACATACACCTAACCTATAGACAATACATCCTTTATACGAATGCACCACACAGTCACACATAGCACATTCACCGAACAACTTTCATCACAAGGCATTGGCGGTTGCAAAGCTGTTGTTGCTGCTGCGTTAGCAAAACAACAACTGGAAAAAACTATCAACAATATCAGCCGCATTATTCAACAACAACAATATGTTTCTTTTTTCTTGCTTTTTTGCACCGCTGCTGCTGGTCGTTTATTCTTCTCTCCGCACACAGTGAATGCCATAAACGAAGAAGAATTTCCAATGCATTTGCTTTATTTGGTATGTAACAATCACAAGAATGAAGAGCTGAACAAAAAAAGAAACGACCGGCAGAAAACTACACAAAAAAAAGAGCAGAAAATGTACTCTAAATAAAAGATGCAGCGAAAAATGTTGCAAGTTAACTTAACGAACCTTTGAATGGGATGTAGACTAAAAAAAGGCATCAGCATTGGAGTAAAGACACAGTAGAACGAAACTGGTTAAAAACGTTGGCTCTTTCTTTAATATTTTTTTTTGGTTTCGACAAGAATTCAAATGCCCATACTGATAGTTTTTTTCTACCCAAACTGATATGTATGGCCGTCTTGAGATTCTAAATTGTGTAAATTAATATGAAAGGCATTTTTGCAAAGACATTGTGTTATGGTAGCGCTGCTGTTAACTAACTGAAATGGAAAATATTCTCCAAAGTGAAATATCATGCAATTCGGACCGAAGTTTTGGCATTTGAAGTCATTGCTTTCATCCATGTAAGGAACTGTGATGGGCCTGTCATAAGTAAACAATGTTATTTCATATAGAACGCCATTTACTAAAAATTTTGTTCTTGCCTTTGCCCTTATCAGGATGCACAAAAATAAGAGGTTTTATAACTAACAAATTTTCATGAATTTGTTTTGTAGAGGTTTTATTGCATGCCTACTCACTCGCTTACTTCACAGCAATATTGTAAATGTGATTTCACAGCATTTTAAAACACAACTTCGACTCGACAGATAGCTTCCAAGTGGAAAATTTCAAACAAAAATAACGCAAAATGAATGTAGACATGGATATTCTGATGGCAAACACTTACCTGATTACTAAACACTTAAATTTTGTTTGAAATATTCCCTTTGGAGGGTCTATTTGAGAGTTGTTTGGGTATCACCCCATACTTTATTCATTTTTGTAAGCAAAAACAGAAAGCTATGGTGGGTTCAACCTGTTCTGCAAGTAAAAACTGAGTATTTCCAAATTGTATAAAAGAAACAGTGGTATTTAAACGAGCTTTATCCAATAGGAATTTTATGGCAGACCAAGTTGTCAGTATTTTTCGACATTTTATCATAGAAAGACTTAACTCGACACATCGTCTAAAAGTTATTCAACTGTGTTATGAAACTCACTATTCTGTGAGGAATGAGGAATCGTCTTATTGAAAGCACAGTTCGATATACTATCAAAAATTTTTGAACCTAAATTTGAATGTTTATTAAATTTATCGAGTCAGCACATACTGAAATATATCGATAACAGCTGAGAATATACCCCATAAAAGCAATAACTAAATAATTTAAGTATTTCATATAAAGATCTCGTTTAAAAACATAAAAAATTCAACTTGCTCTTGAATTGAAATTGGCCGACTTGCAAATCGTCAACGTTTTAGTCTTTTGACTATTGAAAAGCTTGAAGAAGAGCCATTAGTTTAGAGCAAACCGTGAAGCTCAATGGCTATGACAATGACAATTGTTATATACTGAAAGAACAATTCGAAGCGATGCAAGAGCTGTCTTTATGTTCTGGCAAAATAACGATTTCAAGTGATTTATGGTCTGGTAGAATCAAAAATCCACAAATCTTTAAAAGGGGGCTGATCGAAATATAACTGTGAACAATTTCCGCTATTGGTCCTTAGGAACAGACCATTTATTGCATGAAATTTAAACCCATAATCATGCCGCTCTAAGAAGGCGGCAAAATTTGCCATATATCCCATGAAATCATGACATTAATTCGAGAACAATTCAGTGAACGTTTAGTTTCACTTTTCGGGGCGAAGAAGTGGTCACCAGGACCATATAAGACTCATGTAGGTTTTTTTCTTTATAGTATGTGGATACGGCTACTATAGAGAAATTGAAAGCCAACATCACGCGCGGCATTCTCCAAATACCATTCAAAATGCTCTAATACATCATCACGAATTGGAATCTCAAAATGGAATATGTAAAACGCATTTACGGCCAGCATTACAAATCTTAGAAACAAAATGTACAGAACTATTCTTTCGCATGACATTAAAAAATTCCCCGACATTAAATATATGGGTTTCTGAGAAGATACTTATAATGTTTAATGTGTAAAGATACTGTAAAGTGTACTTGTAATGTGGCTTTAAGAGTAGTGGGTAGCAAAAATTAAAAAAAAAATCAATTTTTTTTTTATTACCATAAACAATTCCTTAGGATGTCCTGAATGTAATGATATCTCCAAAATTCAAATCCAACCACTATAGGTGCCCCAAAAAAATTGTTGAAGTTAATTCGTCATGACCTGTGATCTCGCTGATATGAAATTTGTCAAACTAACATAATTTTACATACCTAAACACCTTCTAGGATATCTGTATCTAATACATAGATATTTTTTATAATCGATAGGAATATGACATCCTGCACTCCACAGGGATAGATGAAAGACAAGCTATCGAGTTTAGCCCCGAAAATCGAAAGAAAACGTCATTTCAACCGGGAAATTTGAATCGCCGCGTTTTTTGTCTCTCCTAACAAATCACGTTATTTCACATAAAAGACCCATTTTCTCGGCATCGGATGAACCAAACGACTCAGAAATTTGAAGACTTGTGGAATATTATTACTTATATAAATGGTATAGAACGATTTTTAATATATTACGTGCTTAGCAAGAACAAAATTATTTATTTATTTTTTTTTTTTTTATATTATTATAAATTTTATTAAAAATTAAAATTATAAACAAGAACAGTTTTTTTTCCAGTTTCTTTCCCATATTTTAAGAAACTGTGAAATAAAAACGGCATGATTTAGAGAGATTCCTTCTATCCTAAATAAAGAGCATAGATACCGAAATATACTCTCAAAATTTCAATAAAATCCGACCAGTACTTTTTTAGATACAGGGACAAATGGATCAGTGGTTTCCCGATAAGGATGAACTCGCTACCCACTACCCTTAAGAAGGCGGCAAAATTTGCATTAAATTAACAAATTTCACATTTATTCGCATTTGTGGTTGTTGTGTTACCAAATATAGTTATTACTTTTTTGTTGCCCATTTTTCTGTAAAATCTCCATTTTATGTACTTGGGACGAGTATTTGAATCTAAATTCAGTTACAAATATAAAATGTCACTAAAAAATAAATGAAAGAACTCTCCAGTGATATTGAAAAACTATAATTATTGCTAAAAGTGAACAGAAAGTTAAAAATTATTGAATTTTTTGCGAATATCAAGTATTTTAAAATAATTTGGAATCCTTTAAAATAAAATAATAAATTATTACATATTTGAAATAACGAATTAAACGCATAAGTTTGGATGTATGAATGTCAGCTAACTTTGCAATACTTTGGCAAATTTCTAATACAAATAACGATTTTGAATTTTTTTTTTTGAAAATTGTTCATGCAAGTTTTCGTAAAAAATATGATACACCGAAATAGTGTATAAATTAGTTCTATCATATCCCGTATATTCCCTTCCTCACGTAAATAATTTTTACAAATTTACAAGTAATACATCCTGTTGCCACACTGTAACCCATTCACTAACCATACGAAAGAAACATAAGCAGCACATTTTGTTTAAAGTAAAAGATCTGTAGCTGTGCTTTTTTCTTCCTTTGGTACCGATATTTCAACTTGCAGCCAGAAGAGGTAGCAAATGTTTACGCAAGTAAGAAAATGCAACAACAAAAACCCATTCGAAGTGCAAAAAAAAAAAATAAATAAAAAAATGAAAGAGGAAACTTTAACTCGATTGCATTTGCTACAATGAGACATTAGCAACAAACGGCATTGGCGGCGGTGGCGGCATTTTACTGCGATAGCAAATGTAGAGCCCTCAAATAACATAGACTGTTGCAGCAACTCAAGGAGTAGAGGAATATGTTATTTTTGTTGTTGTTGTTGTTGGTGTTATTGTTAAAGTTATATACTTAATACAGCATGTTGCACGTTGCACGAAATGCATGTTATGTTCCCCGTTTCTGTTTTGCGTTGTTTTTTTGTCTCTTCTGCCGTTCGTTCATTTTCCAAATTCTTGTTGTCTTTTTTTTATTTTGTTTTTCCTTAAAACTCTTATATCTTTGCAAGTACTTTTGGAGCTCGTTAAACATTTTTGTGTGAATATTTTCTTGTGCGTTTTTTTTTTCGTTCGCTTTATAAATAGTTGTTGTTGTCGTTTCGAGCTGTCCTGATGTTGATATTCCTTATGGTGGTATTTAGACTTGAAAGTTGTTATTGTCGGTGGCTCGTTGGTGCAACCAATGCAAGCAACTTTAGATGAAAAAAAAAAGAAATCCTCCTTTATGCAACACAAGAAAAGTGGTTCCGTTTCGTTTATCTTTCGTTCTGCTCCTTCGCTCTTTACTTGCTTGTTTTGTTTTTTTTTTCTTTCACTACTCTTTAGAGGCATCAAAAGCAATTTATTTTGCTAAGAAATAGAAATTAAATAAATTAAATTGCTGCAAATGATGATGTATTAAATTAATCCTATTATGGCACAAAATTTTAATTTATAAAGTTTATAGTTGTTATGTGAATTGTAATTGAACTATATTTTTGAAAGGCTTTTCAGAAAAAAGTTTGATTATATGTTGAAATGTATATAATTTGGATCCAATCCAAATGGATTCAATGAAAATTTTGAAACTAGCAGTTTTGTAATTTGACAAGACCAAAATGCAAAGGGCTTACCGCGTTCAAAATATGTTTATATATTATATAGGGAGGCGCATAAGTAACGCTAAGATTTGATCAGTGGATTTATCTTTTGTTTAAGTCTTTTTTTTTGTCTCTTTACAGAATCAACTAAATAATACTTGGGAAATTTATGATGGAAAGGCTCAGCACAGAACGAAGAACCAAAGTTGTTCAATTTTACTTTGAAAGTCAGCATTCGATTATTCAAATCATATCGAAATTTCTTTCATGTTCGAAATGCTCCTAGCGCTCCAACAATTTACCGATTGGTTCAGCGTTGTGGGCAACAAGGGGCTGTCTGTCATCTTCCGCGTGTTGGAAGACTTCGTGCAGTTTGAAATGAAGTGACTGACCATTGCTCGGGTGCAAGCAAATATTGAGTAAAACCCCGAAACTTCCACCAGGCGACGTTCTCAGCAGATAGAGATGTCTAGGAGGTCTTTGCAAAGAATTTTACATATGTTACATCTTTTCCCATACAAGATGGAATTGGTTATATGGGTTAAAATCAAATGATGCACCAAAACGCATTCAATATAGTCGCCGTTAACGTCAAACATATTTTTCTAGGTTCTATGATCGATTTAGAAGTAGAAACTAAGCAATTGACATTAAAAATCACATTCATAAAACAATAATTATACTATTAATTAATAAACAACATATCATCATGCTATGCTGAACTAATAGACAACATACTATACTATACCCTGGTGCTGTAGAACCTTTTTAGAAATCTAGCTAACATATCACTTGAGCACGAAGTCAGTCGGTCGGGTGGTTTTATTGTGATGGTACCTCATATGATTGGAGCATGTTTTTTTTTATGAAATGTCTAATTCTTCTGCCTCTAACTTCACACTAAAATTTCTTTCTTACCCCTGTACTTTTCACATCACATTTTGCTCGATATTTTCCAAATTCAGACCATGGGAATGGAATATGAACGCAAACTCAATATAGCTGATGGAAACCAGTAATTATTTGCTACACATGGACAAAATTCTTTCACAGGTATATCAGTAAAAGAATATTAAATGTTACCAATCCAATTGAAATGTGCGAGAATTTCGTGAAATCGTTAATTTGGATGAATATGAGATTTTCTCTCTGCACCAGTTTCTTTTGCTTATTTAATGCAATAAGATTAAATTTCCTATAAATAACCAAAAGCGTAACTAAAATCCATTTTTATGTAGCTTAATGAAAACCCTATTTTTGATTTTTTTTTAATATATATTTTACAATATCCCTGAATTGAGATAATTAATTTTTCTGTAATTTTTTGCTTATGAAACTGAACCTGTATCTTGCCTAGCCTCAAAATACAAATGTGAAACAGTCGTCGATTCCGGAGATACATTGATCACATCAGTATAATGATAAAGTTCATGACGCATTGATGTCCTTAAATTTTAGTACAAAATGTGACGCAATATTCAAGATTTTTTCGTCTGTGAATAAAAATAATGTATATCGCTGTCTCATTTCACGCAGGCACGGTATATGTAAATTTCCCAGAAACATATAATTAAAAAATCAATGGCGAAAAGTTTGCGCTTACAAATGTACACTAACTATGGGTGATCTACATTTATATTAACATTTTATATAGAATGAAATTACAGCTTCATAAACGAAAAATTTCAAAGAAATGTATGGAGTCGTTTCTGAGATAGCCTGAATTGCATATGTTTGTTGTGTTTGGAGATGTGCAACGAGTAAACTTAAAAACAAACAGCTATAAACTCGCTTTTTCACAATTTCGATCCCGTCTATTTCTTTTTTTATACAACTAAATTGGCTAACATTTTCAGCAAATATTACTCAAGAAACCGAGACAAAAGCAAGGACCAAAATTTCAATAAGATTTTAAGCTTACAACAAGTTTGTACTTGGTAAATATTTACCCACACGTAAAACTTTGCCACATATAAAACTGTCCTTTATATAAAAATTTACATTTTATTGTACCTGGGAGTATTTGCAAACCTGTATGAAAATTAAGGTGTATTTAAAGCCTAAATTCACTTATTAATTACTTTATTCAACAAGATGTACGAGTATAATTTTGGTAACAGACGTAGTCTCTATAAAATATTTTACTTCGTTATAAATTATGAGCTCAATAAAACGACCGAAATTTTTCTCTGAGCTGAGACTTAAACTTTACATAACAATTTGATAATTTGCTGTAGAAGGAAAAACTTAAACACGCACTTCAACGGTTTGACAACTAACTAATAATATCCTTACAGTTTCCCTAACATAAGATTTATTATTCAGCAATGTATAATAAAGCTGATAAAGATCTATAGGTTGTACGCAACAAAATTAAGTGTAGTAATGAAAATGATCTGGTTCATGACGACAGGTTCGTGAAGGAGATGAAAAGATCAAGTAAAAAATTTCTGAAGGAGATGGAAAGCCATAAGCAAAAATACAAAAATCTATTACGATCTTGAAGGCACTGTGTTTATCACTTTCAGTTTTCATACCTTAAAACTTCTATATCTCAAGAAAAAACGTAAATTCATTCAACTTCAGTTCAATCCTTAGACCTCCTTTCATGGTTATTTTGTATTGTTTCTTCTCTTCAGTTTGACAAATTTTTGTTGAATTTTTAATGCTATCCGAAAAACCACAATCTAAACCCTGAACATTCGCTTAAAAAACTTTTGTTTTATTGTCTTTCGAAATAAAATCTTAACCTGTTTCAATTCAAAATATTGATGTATGTTTATCATTGGATTGAGGAAAAAATCTCGCTGAAAAACTGGTTTACTACAAGAATTTAGAGAAAATATTCCCTGCAATAACTCACCGTACCGACTAAGAGATTTCCTTGCACGCGTATTGCGTTTATCTGGCTGGTTTACTAGGCTGGTCTGGATCAACGCCACCGTAAACGTAAAAAATGAGATCCTTTTCTTAAGATATCAACACACAATGAATAAACGTTTTACGTTGCTGCGGACAGAGCAAAAAAAAAAAAAAGAAAAAAACAAAAGTAGAAAGGAAGCTGTTCAGGTAGGAACCGTAAGGCCAGACCAGAGGTGGATATATTGTTTTTATTGTTTAACGTATAGTTTATAAAGTGTTTAAAGAAACATTTAGAAAAAAGAAACGAATGAAATGGATGAACTTTAAATTTATTTACTTAAGCAAATAACAAAATAAATGAGTATACTACCGGAAAATAGATTGATTATTTAAGCAATTTAATTTCTGCAAAATAACGCAACAACTTTTTGAATAATTCTATAAAATATTCGTATCCATTATAGTGGGTGTTAATATTTTAACCAGATTTCCAAAACCATTTTTTATTTAGCGTCAATAAGGCGTCTTATTTGAATGTCCGTCTGGCTGTCTGTCTGTTTGTTTGTGTTTTTGAGGTGGAAGAGGAGGTTGGGCTTTAAAAAACCCATAACCAACACCAGAAAATAGTTTCAAACTTGAAGTAGTTTTATTGCTATGAACAACAACAATAGCAAAAAAATGGCAATCCTCGCATGAAATAGCTCAGCACCAACAGCAAAACAAGCGAAATGTGTGGAGGAGCTTTTTCACTCTCCACATGAAGTACGAGGTTGTTGCAAACAATTGTTGCTGGCCTCTTGTTCATGGAGGCAATGGTGTTGCATGGTTTATAGCATTGCATGTTATTGTTTAGGAATTGAAAATTACAAAAAGACCGCGCAAACGTTTTCGTTTTTTGTTGTTGTTATCGTTGCTGTTACTCTGAAGTTTAGTTAACCTGCAGGCTTTAAGAAGAAGCAGAAAAGAGAAGGAAACAACACAAAATTTAGATTCGTTTAGATTAGCTATTGCTATTGTTAGTACGAGTAGATTGTAAACATAAAAAAAAACTGAAAGCAAATATTTAATATTATAAATTGTAAGGTCAGTACGATTCAAGAGATATCTTTAAATATGAGTTAATATTGTAAAATTCTTTAAATTTATTAAAGAAAAAATTCAAAATTGTGGTAACCTTAGAAGAAATAAAAGTTAGTGCGAAGATACAACTTACTAAATCTTGGCAGCGGCGAGCAGTTTACCATTGAGAATGTTTTGCTGATGGATGTAGACATGTGGTCTTAGATAAGATTAGACTTGCAAGGAATGCCGAAATTTATTATTTATTTTTTTTTATTTTTTGTCACATTCAATTCATTCTACCAGGTATCCAATGGCATATAGAATGGAATAATCTTGACTTTAATGTAAAAATATAGAACTGCTAATGTCGAATTAACTGCCAAATTTAATCAAACTACTACTATTAAACTAATATTACTATAACTTTCTTAGTTCAATTATATATGTAGTTATGAAGAGGTTTTTTTGATTTTGCTTTTATAATTTATTCAGTTTTTTTTTCGGTTAGAAGAACAAAAAATGTGCAATTAGCGAACAAACTTTCACGTTGGTTCACGAAGCCTCTTCTTCGATTTTTTGAATTTCTTTATTGATATAATTATATTTTTTAACTTTTCGAAATTAATAAATGAAAAATCTCTCATATTCCATTAGCAAAAATTTTCAAGCATTTTTGACAATCCTGAAAACCAACGGAAAATGCAAAGTTTGGTGGTAGTGTATTGGCAATCAATAGACAGTTTAATTCGAATTCCAGCTTCATTTGACAATAACACAGGGCGAAATTACAAAGCTGTCGCTCCTTCTGGAATGCTTTGTAGAAGGCCTACGTCATTACGCCTTAGAGAACGCCCCCAAATGAAGTTATGGTTTGAGACCAGACGTTTAGTCTACTCGTATAGTTAGTGTTAGTATACGTTGAAACCGAAATTCTAACTTAATAACCCAAAATGGGGCACCACAGTTTTACAGTAATTACTTTTGATAAAGAAATATAAAAAAATAAAGAAAGATAAAAACATAAATAATCGCTTTCCATAATGCCGTCGAAAAAGAGACTAGGCCAAAGCCTACTAAAAGTGGAGAAAATATGTCGGCCGTGACATGACGGTAAGAGTACGCGATTGTCCGTCATATAGCACATAGTCCGTCCTCCATTGAGTCAGTCCAAAAATAGAATGCGTGTGAGCTCAATAAATCTGAGACGCATGGAAAGTTTTTTTTTTGTTTAGAATGTCCTCTTTTGATGGGGTAGATGGAGGTACACTTTACAGACATATTCAAAGAATATAAAAAAAAGATCATTATAGGATCAAAGCAAAGGGAATAAAACTTCGCAGCTTGCCTTCCTTTGAGAACAAGGGATGGAAGTAGAAGAGAATTTTGATCATTATCTTCTGAAAAAAAGTCTGTCCACGAAAAATAAGTAAAACAATATGTAAAGCATATAAGTACATTCAATATTTAGTTTCTAATAGAAAAACTTTGTAGTAGAAGGGAAAGAAGATGTATGTGCGAAACTTTAGAGGAGAATAAGAAGCCCTCCTGGCATGTCTTTCATGAGGGTAGGATGGAAGTACACAAGATTTTTGCTTTTAAACGAAACTTAATTGGCATGTAATAACAAAAATCGCAACAATCTATATTAAGTGGTGTTATTTTGTATTGTTGTTTTATTGACCTTAATTTACAGACGTTGCATAACAAAATTCCTATCTAGTAATTATGAACAACTTACACTAGTACTAATTTCTAACAAAATTATTTACAATAAAAATAAAATGTAAAATTTACGACACCCCAAAACAGCAGCAATATTTGTACGAAATTTACTTTCTTGTGCTGACAATTTTGAAATCGATTACAAAATTTTCATATTCCACTTGATGGTACAAAATATTTGCTTCTTGCTGTTGTTTTTGCTATTCTTTCCGGTCAGCGGTATTACTCAGTTGACATGTGTTGCAAGACACACTGTTGCACTCGTAAATATGTCAACACATCATATTAATGGCTAAAATGTATGTTATTAATACTTGGCTACGACTCATTTTTTCGCGGTTAATATTTTGTCAGCAACACAAAAAAAATCCTATATTTTATGTACTGAGTCAGTTGCTATGACGTCAAAGAAATAATTTCATTTAAATTTATCTTAATTTTCCTAATTATCTCAAGTTAAATTTTCGGCATTTAAATTCTTTTTGAGCGAAAAAATTTTCATTGCTGCTATTTTGTAGTTTTTCAGTTTTTGTTTTCTTGTATTTCATGAAAGACATAATACCTTTGGTTAATATTTATAGACATCCTTATGCTGGATATACTACTACTACTACTACATATGAAAGTATGTGAGTGAATACGTTGTTCCTGGCAGAGGAAAAGGGATATATTTTATTCAACAAACTGTGCATATTGTATCATCATTATATCCTGGCAAAATAGAAAATGCATCTACATAACATTCGTACGTTTAGCATTTTTTGGCTGCAACATAAAAATGTTATGCTTAAAATACATTCACTCATTCTGTGTACTCTTGCACATTATACGAAAGAGTTTATGTGTAACCCAGTGAAATATTCTTACAATAGAATAAGCATAACTTTCGAACAAATGCTGTCATAAGAATGTGGCTCACTTGATGTAACCACATCCCTTAGGTCAAATCTTAATTTAGGAATTAATTTAATAGAAATGCTACATCTATCTAGAGGTAGAACGGGAACTCCAAAGAGTTATGCTAGTATTTGCTACCATTTGTCCACTTTACACCAAAATTGATAAAGAAGTTCATACTACTTCATATATTTTATTGAAAAACTTTTCTTAAGTGTTAGATGTTCACGTAATATTGTGAACCATATTCCTGATATTTGAAATATTATTTACTGTTTGGCAAAATATTGGCAAATTAATAAATATTTTAAGTAACAGTTTGCTACTTTAATTTCTAAGTGTAGTGACAGCTCTTCACAGAATTCACCTATTTTAAACTTATCATAATAAAAGTAAGTTCACACAAGTTTAAATATTTCGTCGTCAACTTTTTGCTTTTTTTTTTTTGCTTGTATATTTTGCGAATTTATTTATTAACATTACGAACAGTTTAATATAGTGCTTCAGATTCTTCTTCGTATTAGGTGGCGAGTGAAATAGACATACTTTTCTATTATACGCCGCCCGTAGAAAAAAATTCGAAGCGCTTCGATATTCTACGCTTCTCCTCTAATTCACCACACCAAGTTTCGATAGTATTTCCGGGTCCTTCCAACGGAGTTTTGGTCGCCCTCTTCTGCGCCGCCCATCGAGTTCGTTGTCGGCAATTTTCCGTACCGGAGCATTTGGGTCCATCCGCACAACATGACCCACCCAACGCAATCGCTGTATATTAATGCGTTTGACAACGTCGATGTCGGCATATAGCTCATACATTACATTATTCATGCGGCGCCGACAGTCTCAGTTAACGATGATGGGTCCATATATTTTCCGTAGTATTTTCCTCTCGAAAACTGCCAGCACTGATTTATCCGTTTGCGTCAAAGCCCAGGATTCTGTGCCACATAACAAGACGGATAGAACCAACGTCTGGTACAACTGATGTGAAGGTTTTACATAAGTCTTGTTGAAAAGCTTTACTCATGGTGCGCCACCACACACAGATGCCGTTTCTAATGACATGCTTTTTCTTTGTTATGTGTTCTTTCTTTCTCAGGTGACGGCCGGCACCCCTTTGGTGTACTCACACTAATCCCGGAGGATTAGTTAGACTACCAGAGATTGGAAGTAGGTCCCTCGGAAAAACTTCCTCAGGTCCCGCCCCCGCACTCAGCCAAAGTACCTTTGTAGCCCACTTGGTATGAAGTGAGCTACCTCCCGGGTAGGAGTTGAGGTATCTAGGAGAACCTCGGATAGATATGAACAGCGTTTTCCAAGCTGGTGCCTTCCTTCACCAACGCTTGAGCAACGTACCAACACTGAAAACACTTGTTCGGGCAACCACAGCCAGCACGATGCTCCCACTAGGGGGCCTACACCAACTGACCAGGAAGGAACAATGTTCCTTGGGCTCCTGGTCACCCGTGCTACCAGAAGAGAAGAACCCTCTGGTCTGGGTTTCGCAGACAAGCTACTCCAGTTTTGCTTTACCATACCTCGCATGGAACTGGTAATCCATAATAATACGGCATAGATTTTCAATGTCCGAGGAGAGAATATCAACACAGTAAACAGGAAGTATACCATGCTCCTATCATAGTTCATTAACCAGATCTCTCTGGTCATACAACTATATTTACGGAAAAGATAAATCTTCTGATACCTCCCGACGGCTTCTCTATGTCGCACCTGTTGCCAGGATGTGTTTTGTTTTTGTATGAATCTCCCCTTTACTTGGTTTTCGAAAAACGAGGTCCAAGATCAGTTTGAAACATATTATAGGTGAATTCCAAAACAAAATCCACCTGTTCCTAGGGCGCCTGGCACAAGGCCACACTACTTTGTTTTTCTTCGCAAGCATCATACCCTTTGCCTGCTTAATTACAGGATCAGGTAGAGAGGCCTGCGTTCTAGGGGTAGGCGGTACAAAGCATCCTAGGAAACACCCGCCTACCCACCAACGTCTGGTACATTAACATTATGTGAAGGTTTTACTTGAGTCTCGCTGTGAAAGCCTTACCCAAGGTGTGCCACCACACATGGTGCCGTTTTCTAATCATATGCTTTTCTTTCTTGGTTATGTGTTCTTTCTTTCTTCTAGCGACGGCAAGCGCCCCTTTGGGGTACTCACACTAATCCCGAAGGATTAGCTAGACTGCCAGAGATTGGAAGTAGGCCCCTTGGAAAAATTCCTCCGGTCCTACTCCCTCACTCGTCCAAAGTACCTTTGTAGCCCACTTGGTATGAAGTGAACTACCTCCCGGGTAGGAGTTGAGGTATCCAGCTAAAACCTCGGATAGAATGAACAGTGTTCTCCAAGCTAATACGTTCGCTCACTGACGCCTGAGCAACGCAAAAGCACTGAAAACACTTGTTCGGTAACCACAGCCAGCACGATCTCCCACCAGGGGTCCAACACCAACTGACCAGCAAGGAACAATGTTCCTTGGGCTCCTGGTCACCCGTGCTACCAGAAGAGAAAAACCCTCTGGTCTGGGTTTCGCAGACAAGCTACTCCAGTTTTGCTTTATCATACCTCGCATGGAACTGGTAATCCATAATAATACGGCATAGATTTTCAATGTCCGAGGAGAGAATATCAACACAGCGAAAAGCAAGTACACCATGCTCCTATCATAGTTCATTAACCAGATCTCTCTGGTCATACAACTATATTTACGGAAAAGATAAATCTTCTGATACCTCCCGACGGCTTCTCTATGTCGCACCTGTTGCCAGGATGTGTTTTGTTTTTGTATGAATCTCCCCTTTACTTGGTTTTCGAAAAACGAGGTCCAAGATCAGTTTGAAACATATTATAGGTGAATTCCAAAACAAAATCCACCTGTTCCTAGGGCGCCTGGCACAAGGCCACACTACTTTGTTTTTCTTCGCAAGCATCATACCCTTTGCCTGCTTAATTACAGGATCAGGTAGAGAGGCCTGCGTTCTAGGGGTAGGCGGTACAAAGCATCCTAGGAAACACCCGCCTACCCACCAACGTCTGGTACATTAACATTATGTGAAGGTTTTACTTGAGTCTCGCTGTGAAAGCCTTACCCAAGGTGTGCCACCACACATGGTGCCGTTTTCTAATCATATGCTTTTCTTTCTTGGTTATGTGTTCTTTCTTTCTTCTAGCGACGGCAAGCGCCCCTTTGGGGTACTCACACTAATCCCGAAGGATTAGCTAGACTGCCAGAGATTGGAAGTAGGCCCCTTGGAAAAATTCCTCCGGTCCTACTCCCTCACTCGTCCAAAGTACCTTTGTAGCCCACTTGGTATGAAGTGAACTACCTCCCGGGTAGGAGTTGAGGTATCCAGCTAAAACCTCGGATAGAATGAACAGTGTTCTCCAAGCTAATACGTTCGCTCACTGACGCCTGAGCAACGCAAAAGCACTGAAAACACTTGTTCGGTAACCACAGCCAGCACGATCTCCCACCAGGGGTCCAACACCAACTGACCAGCAAGGAACAATGTTCCTTGGGCTCCTGGTCACCCGTGCTACCAGAAGAGAA
>JAHXMU010024824.1:0-10240 GCA_019455685.1 Philornis downsi
TATCTATAATTATTCTAATCTATATAAGAATGAACAGAAGAATTTATATTTTGTCATCGTCGGAGCCTCAAACTAACGATGGGGGAGTTACGGTAACACCTGTATTCGCTACATAATATACGAGTACATACATATACATACATTTGTATACATGCACTCATTTGTAGTATGCATGTCAAAACATTGCGACATATAATGACTGTATCATGTTGTCTTTTTGTTTTGTTCAATTATCAATAATGAAACGGCGTGTGAACTTCCGCCACACTCCAATCGAAATATTGAGATCATTGACCAAAACCAAATGTCAGCAAAATTGAATGGCCCGTGCAACACTTTCGCCAAAGTGCAATTAACTTTTCAATGAACTGTTTTGGACTTCCTTGGAATTTTGTCTGCTCTACATACATCAACTACTTCTTTTAATTCCTCGAAACTGTATCGAACCACTAGAGTTCATTGGAATTGTATCTATTGCAGACATAAACAAATATCTACTTCTTTTATTCATTCTTTTACACATTTAGGTATATAAACCATACACGATAAGATGTAGTTAGTAATTATCATCGTCGTGGTTTTTTTTATAATAAAAACTACACACACATTTCTGGCGCAGTCGGTAGGATATACGGGTATCCTTTTCAAAAAGACGAGTATCTTATTCGAAAAGTTAATACTGGATATATTAATATCCCTGTCGAGTTAAAAACAAACCGACCTCTAACCGCGTGTGTCCTTTCGGGTAATCGAAGGAAACCGATCCCTAACAATTTATTTTTAACAAGAAAGTTATATATTAACAATAAATAAAACAATTACTATACAGTAACGATAAACTAAACAATTAATAAACAGTAACAAAAACAATTAAATAATCAAAACTATAATAACAAAAGAAAAACACGTACTGGAAATATCCTCAAGAAAATCTGGGGAACCTGAAAATACGAAAACCGAGAAAATAATTCGAGTAAAGAGTCCCGGAAGCCTTACATTAGTACCAGTAGCTCGAAACACAAAAAACCCTGGGAAAACCTAGAAGTACGAAAGCTGAGAAAAAAATCCGAATAAAGGAGGAAGAGTCCCGGAAGCCTTACATCAGTACCGGTAGTATTAAACACAAAGTAAGATTTATATAGTATAGTAATATTTTACCATGTAATAAATATTGTTCAATGAGTGAAACGGAATCGACATCGGATTACAATTCAGATTTTGAGGGAACAATAAATTTTGACAATTCGACAACAATAGACTCTGACCCAGGATTCGACTCTAATGACGGATATCTGACTGAGGTCAACGAACATTTAAGATTTAGGGACAACCATAATCTCCAACATAATCGCTGAATTAGACGATTTACCAGAAGACAGATACACAGACTGAGACGAAATTTTTGAACACTTTTTCACACTTCCTTTGCTGTAGTTCCACGAACCAACTCTAAAAATGACACAAACAAACTCCCCTTCCATTGTCATCGACCCGATGAAATATCTCGAAAGACTCCCGGAATTCGGTGGAGACAAACGAGAGTTATATAACTTTATATCTCTCATTGACAGGATCCATCCGCTACTCAGACAATACGACGAAATGTCGCAAATCATTTTTTCGGATCTGATTAAGAGTCGTCTTAGGGGCAAAGCAAGAGAGACAATAGAGATAAATTTCCACGCACAATCCTGGACGGACGTAAAGACTATATTGGTGAACAACTTCGGGGAGAAGTATAGCATTGAGGACTTATACGATCGAATGAGATCAGTAACATTCAGGACAAACACAATAGAATTCTACAATGACATAAAAGACAAATTGAGAAGTCTAAACAATAAAACCTGCATGATAATGGGCGGTAATACAGGATCAGGGGAAATTGCTAGGAATAATATTCAAAGGGCCCTGAATATATTCAAGGAGAAAATACCAGAGCCAATGAGAACTATCCTGGCTTGCCGTAACCAGAACAGCTTAGAGGAGGTCATGGAAATACTCTTTAAATCTGGTTATGCGTATTACGCTAACAAATCAAGTAACCCTAACAATACCAATAATTGGAGAAAACCCGACAGTAACAATATAAATGGACAGACAAATAGCAATTATAACTCAAATAAATAACAAATATATCAGAACCATCACAATAACCAAAGGCAATACCCACGACAATACCCAATAGTACATCAAAATCCAAGACAGAATAACCAGTACTATCAACAGAATGTAAGAACACCTTATAATTCAAATGCGCAGCAAGCACATTTGGCCACCCAACAAAACGCTCTAACAAATCGAGGAAACTATAACAACCCACCTGTTTCCGAACCAATGCACATCAATCTCGTTCGGAACTCGGACGAATCATACGCTCCACATATCGAGCCGTTTGAACAGAATTTTAACGAGGATATCAGTGACCAACATGAACATGAAGATACCGAAACATGAGTATTCGATAATGTAGATATAGGCGCTCCTCAAAATTTTCCTTTAACAGCCTCTCAGGAGAATTACCGCATATAACATTAAAGGGTGACCTGAAATTTATAATCGACACTGGAGCCACACACTCAATTATCAACCCAGGTCTTTGCAACCCAAAGTGGAAAACCGATTTACCACCAGTAAACCTTAGGACCTTGCAAAACAATGTAAGAACCAATACAATCTATAGAGTACCAATGTTTTCTGAACTAGGAAATCCACAAGAATGGATTTACTTAATCGAATGTAAATTTCACGACAAATATGACGGTATTATCGGAAACGATATTTTGCGCAAATACAGGGTGGGCCATATGAGTGTTGGCGATTTAATTCTTCAATTTCTCTGTAACGCGCGACGCGGGGTGGCGGGGAGATATGTTGTTCGCCTCGCCGCTTCCTGGAAATTTAGTCGCCATGGAGCCGTACACGGGAGTGCAGCGTGCATTTTGTGTCCGAGCGTATTACGACAACAATAAATCAGTGATTACTGCACGACGTTTGTATCGGCATGAACACGGTTTACACGATTTAAGTGAAGTTCCAAGCGCCAATGTGATACGAAAATGGATCAGATTGTTCGAAACAACCGGCTCAACAGTACCAATTACGGTTCGTGGTCGCCCAGTTTCTGCAAGATCAGCCGACATTGTGGAGCGTGTTCGTGTTTCAGTTCAGTGAAATCCGCAACAGTCAACACGTAAGAGAAGTCAGTCTTTGGATGTCAAAAGAACAACTTTACGATGAATTTTGAAACGTGATTTGCATTTGAAGGCTTATAAGATTCAGATAGTCCAAGAATTAAAACCCGATGATGCCAATAACCGACTTAACTTTGTCAATTTGATGCTAGAGCGGTTCAACAATTTCAACAACGTGATTTTAAGTGATGAGGCTAATTTTCACCTTAATGGCCATGTGAACAAGCAAAATTGTCGGTTCTGGTCCGAGACTAATCCCCGACGCTTGCATGAACGTCCACTTGACAGCCCTAAGCTTGTCGTGTGGGCTGGGATAACGTCAACCGGTATTATTGGACCATACTTTTTTGAGGACGAAAGAGGGCATGCGATGGCGGTTAGAGCGAACAATTATTGCAACATGCTAGCAGACTTTTTGGTGCCAGCTTTGCAAGAACTTCAAGTCAATACCTCGAGGATGTGGTTTCAACAGGATGGGGCCACATGTCATACGGCTAGGGTATCCATGAGCTGCTGAAAAATGTTTTTCCTGGAAAACTCATTTCGAAAAGGGGGGATATTGAATGGCCCCCACGTAGCCCCGATCTTTCTCCATGCGATTATTTTCTATGGGGCTACATCAAATCGGTAGTCTACGAGAATAATCCGACCAATTTAGAGCAGTTGAAGAGGAACATTATTCAGGAAAGTAACAAAATACCGAGAACAACTTTTGAACGAGTTTTCCAAAATTTGCGACTTCGGTTCCAAGAGTGTCAAGCAGCCGAGGGAAGCCATTTGGACAATATTATTTTTAAGTCTTAAAAACTCCCATGCTTCTACTTTTTAAAAATACAAGTATATTTTTTTAATGTTTCGTAGTTTTTTTTTAATTGAATATTTAAACCGCCAACACCCTTATGGCCCACCCTGTATATGGCAATAATGGACTATGAGCATAATGTTTTAAAGATAAATAACCTGAGTATTCCCTTACGATTCCCGACTACTCGTACAGTTGAATTGGTGACTAATGTAGAATTCGGACTGACACATATAAAAGATTGTCGCTCACCTAACGGAGATCTTATCTTAGAGGAAGGAGTATATAACACACAGAATTTTAAGTTGGAGATAGAAACTAACCTTAAATGCCCCGACATAATCCATGTCAAACCTCAGGATTCATGGTCAGTTACAAGAGAAAATTATTGTCTTATTGATGACGAAGTATCCTCAGATAATAATAGCGAATTACCTTTATTGGACCAAATAAGGATGGGTCATTTGAATTCAGAGGAAAAGGGGAAGTTTTCACAATTAATAAACAAATATTCCCCCTTGTTTTACCAAATAAACTCCAAGTTGTCGTTTACGAATGTAATTAAACACCGAATTAATACAATCGACGACATTCCAATTCACTCTAAGACTTACCGCTACCCATACGTACATAAAGAGGAAGTAAAAATCCAAGACATGCTGGAAAATGGAATAATCAGACCGTCTAATTCACCCTACTCAGCTAAAATAGTAGTGTTTTCACCAGGCATAAATTGGTGAAGGTGACATTCATAAAACTGCATTTTCAGTTAAAGGCGGACACTATGAATTTCTTCGAATGCCATTCGGGCTTAAAACTGCACCCGCCACATTTCAACGCCTTATGAATAATATTTTAGGAGACTTGTTAAACAAGGTATGCTTAATGTACTTGGATGACATAATTGTATTTTCGACTTCCCTCGACGAACATCTGAACTCTTTACGCCTAGTTTTGGACCAACTAGAGGAGGCAAACTTGAAAATCCAAATAGACAAGTGCGAATTTCTGAAACGTGAAACGGAATTCTTAGGCCACATTGTGACTCAGAATGGCATTAGGCCAAATCCAAAAAAGGTAGAATGCGTTCTAAAGTATCCGATTCCCCAGACTCCAAAACAGATAAAACAATTCTTGGGACTCAGCGGATACTATAGGAAGGTCATGAGAGACTATTCGAAAATCGCAAAACCTATGACAAGTTACCTAAAGAAGGATGCCAAGATTGACGTGAATAATCCAGAATACCAGAGAAGTTTCGAGACTTTGAAAACACTACTCGTAAACGACCCCATATTAGCTTACCCAGACTTTTCCAGACCTTTTGTTCTGAATACTGATGCAAGTAACCTTGCACTGGGGGCAGTATTATCTCAAGAAAATCACCCAATATGCTATGCGAGCAGGACTCTTAATGAGCACGAGCTGAACTACAGTACTATAGAAAAGGAATTACTTGCTATAATTTGGGCAGTGAAATACTTTCGTCCATACTTATTTGACAGAAAGTTCACCATTCACACTGATCACGAACCACTGCAATGGTTGTTCTCGATCAAGGAATCAAACTCCAGGCTCGTCAGATGGAGACTGAAGTTGGAGGAGTATGACTATACTATTAAGTATAAAAAGGGTGTAAATAACGGACACACTGACGCACTTTCTCGCATTGAATCCCAAATCAGCTTAATCGAGCAAAATATAGTCAACGTTATAACGGCAAAAAATTCACCAATAAATATGTATAGGAACCAGATAATTATTAGAAAAGTAGATTCAGGGTCCTTGAAAATAAGAAGTCAAAAAATATTTAATTACAATAGGAAAACTATAACCGCCAAAACCTTTGATGAGCCCACAATGTTGGTAATAATTAAAACCCACTTCGACCCAAGAAGAACCAACGCTATCGTTATCAAAGATGACGATGTCTACAAAATTTTTGAGCAAACGATTTTGAAGTACTTTGGTCTAAGTCAGACATTTAAGATCATCAAATGCTATAACATTCTCACGGATATTACAGATGAAAACGAACTTGCCGAACATATTCGTAAAGAGCACATGAGGAACAATCATAGAGGTATTAACGAGAACTTTCAACAACTGAAATACAGCATATACCACCCCAGACTTAAGAATCGCATAACTCAGTTCATCAATAATTGCGACATATGTAATAAGGAAAAATATGAAAGAAATCCATAAAGCAGAAACTCAAAATAACTGAAACACCAAGTAAACCCGGACAAATAGTACACATAGATGTTTTTTATAGTCTAGGAAAGACGCTTTTCTTGACATTCATTGACAAATTCATCAAATTTGCACAGGCTATTAAGATAGAAAACCGGACTTGGATCGAATTTAAGGGGGCACTCATGCAATATTTAAGTATAGTGGGTAGTATAAACAAGATCATTACAGATAACGAATGAGGTTTTAAAGCATTACCCCTCACAGAGTTTTTGAGAGAAAGAGATATAGAAATCCACTTTACATCAAATAATAACCATTTATCCAATTCAGACGTTGAACGTTTGCATAACACGATCAATGATCACATCAGACTTCTTAGGCATGACCCAAACAATGATACTGACACAGTGGAAGAAAAGTTGTACAAGATAATTATGTTTTACAATAATACCATACATTCATCCACGGGTTATAGACCTTCCGATTTCATATATGGAAAGATTAGAGAAGATAGCTACCCATCAATAGTAGAAAAACTAGTGAAAATAAAGGAGAAAATAATAGGAAAAATAAATCAGAATCATGAGGATTGTGAACTTCATACAGGAGACGTTTATATAAAGCAAGATGGAGGAGGAAAAAACCACCCAAAATTCCGTCGAAAAAATTAGATGAAAACCATGTCATCACTAAAAATGGACATAAATACTACAAATCTCATTTGAAGAGGAAAAAGACCCTACAATAAAATATATCCCATATATTTGCAGACTACAATGATGAAAACTCTATTTGTTATTCTACTTTTGGGGACAGTTAGTCCACAACAACTAGACGTACAAGACTTAGCCGACAACCAAGGATATTTACCTATTAAACTGAAAGACATCGAAATAATAGACTACTACATAAAAGTCATTCATGTGATCAACACAACTAAATACATAGACACAGCCAACATACCAACGTTACTCCATTACTAGAAAGTATTGAGAAAAGTATGAACTTGTGTATGACAAAGATTACTAACCTTATACCTAAATTCAGACAGAAACGAGGACTAATAAATGCAATAGGAAAAGGATTAAAATACATTACAGGAACAATGGACAGTGACGACGAGGAAGACATATTAAAACATTTTCAAAGACTAGATAAATCCAATAGTGAAACCTCTATAGCAGTAAACCAATTAACTTACTTGAGTACGGTGATATCGGATCAAGTGTCTAATATAGCAGGTCATATTAATGAGCAACAACGTGTTATCCAGACTTATGTTAACCAATTTAAGACAGAAATTGGAAATAGAATAATAAACTTAGAGGACGAAACTATATTCCTAGAGAATATATTTAGGATTAAAAATGACTTAAATTTACTGACAGAACATGTAAATGAAATAGGGTATGTTATTTTTAACTCTAAACTAGGAGTAATTCCGTCAAACATTTTGACAGAGAGAGAATACGAACTTATGGATAAAATAGGATCATACCTCCATGCCAATGTTTCGGTGACGTATAATGATAGTTTAGTAATACTTACCCTACATATACCAAGATTCTTAAATGTTACTTTTGCTGAAATATTACTCGAGCCGATTCCAAATAATTCAAATAAATCACTCACATTACAAGAAAATACTTTTCTAATACACAATAATGAAACCTATAGTTCTAACTCTTTTGAATATAAGAAACTAAAAAAATTAAATGATAACTGCATACAGAATATTGTAAACAACATAGAACCAAATTGTAAAATGAGTTTGTCAATAACAAAAGAGGAGAGGAAGGAGGAGATCTTTCCTGGCCTCTTAATATTTAAAAATTTTAACGATAAAATTGAGACAAACTGTAATACCACTGTTAATTTTGGAAAAATCAAGACATTTATGATAAAATTTGAAAACTGTATCATAAAAACAGAGCACAGATCTTATGAAAATTATAAAATTAATGTAAAAGAAATGTTTGTATTAGAAAATTTTATGTTAAAAATTAATGAAAATAATGAATCCCTTGCAGACTTATATTTAGACCAACTAAAATTTAATAAAACAATATCCATTGTAAATAGTAAATTGCAGAAGAATACTATACTAAACGTCAGTAGTAACGTAAGCGCCATAACTGTCATTTTATCTATAATTATTCTAATCTATATAAGAATGAACAGAAGAATTTATATTTTGTCATCGTCGGAGCCTCAAACTAACGATGGGGGAGTTACGGTAACACCTGTATTCGCTACATAATATACGAGTACATACATATACATACATTTGTATACATGCACTCATTTGTAGTATGCATGTCAAAACATTGCGACATATAATGACTGTATCATGTTGTCTTTTTGTTTTGTTCAATTATCAATAATGAAACGGCGTGTGAACTTCCGCCACACTCCAATCGAAATATTGAGATCATTGACCAAAACCAAATGTCAGCAAAATTGAATGGCCCGTGCAACACTTTCGCCAAAGTGCAATTAACTTTTCAATGAACTGTTTTGGACTTCCTTGGAATTTTGTCTGCTCTACATACATCAACTACTTCTTTTAATTCCTCGAAACTGTATCGAACCACTAGAGTTCATTGGAATTGTATCTATTGCAGACATAAACAAATATCTACTTCTTTTATTCATTCTTTTACACATTTAGGTATATAAACCATACACGATAAGATGTAGTTAGTAATTATCATCGTCGTGGTTTTTTTTATAATAAAAACTACACACACATTTCTGGCGCAGTCGGTAGGATATACGGGTATCCTTTTCAAAAAGACGAGTATCTTATTCGAAAAGTTAATACTGGATATATTAATATCCCTGTCGAGTTAAAAACAAACCGACCTCTAACCGCGTGTGTCCTTTCGGGTAATCGAAGGAAACCGATCCCTAACAATTTATTTTTAACAAGAAAGTTATATATTAACAATAAATAAAACAATTACTATACAGTAACGATAAACTAAACAATTAATAAACAGTAACAAAAACAATTAAATAATCAAAACTATAATAACAAAAGAAAAACACGTACTGGAAATATCCTCAAGAAAATCTGGGGAACCTGAAAATACGAAAACCGAGAAAATAATTCGAGTAAAGAGTCCCGGAAGCCTTACATTAGTACCAGTAGCTCGAAACACAAAAAACCCTGGGAAAACCTAGAAGTACGAAAGCTGAGAAAAAAATCCGAATAAAGGAGGAAGAGTCCCGGAAGCCTTACATCAGTACCGGTAGTATTAAACACAAAGTAAGATTTATATAGTATAGTAATATTTTACCATGTAATAAATATTGTTCAATGAGTGAAACGGAATCGACATCGGATTACAATTCAGATTTTGAGGGAACAATAAATTTTGACAATTCGACAACAATAGACTCTGACCCAGGATTCGACTCTAATGACGGATATCTGACTGAGGTCAACGAACATTTAAGATTTAGGGACAACCATAATCTCCAACATAATCGCTGAATTAGACGATTTACCAGAAGACAGATACACAGACTGAGACGAAATTTTTGAACACTTTTTCACACTTCCTTTGCTGTAGTTCCACGAACCAACTCTAAAAATGACACAAACAAACTCCCCTTCCATTGTCATCGACCCGATGAAATATCTCGAAAGACTCCCGGAATTCGGTGGAGACAAACGAGAGTTATATAACTTTATATCTCTCATTGACAGGATCCATCCGCTACTCAGACAATACGACGAAATGTCGCAAATCATTTTTTCGGATCTGATTAAGAGTCGTCTTAGGGGCAAAGCAAGAGAGACAATAGAGATAAATTTCCACGCACAATCCTGGACGGACGTAAAGACTATATTGGTGAACAACTTCGGGGAGAAGTATAGCATTGAGGACTTATACGATCGAATGAGATCAGTAACATTCAGGACAAACACAATAGAATTCTACAATGACATAAAAGACAAATTGAGAAGTCTAAACAATAAAACCTGCATGATAATGGGCGGTAATACAGGATCAGGGGAAATTGCTAGGAATAATAT
>JAHXMU010024825.1:0-12896 GCA_019455685.1 Philornis downsi
GGGGGGTAAGGAATCAGAGACTGAGAAATCTTAGGAGGGAGCTACATCGCATGATACCAGACAGTCTGACACCAGACAGTCGTTTGCAAGGACAATACCAAACCCAGTTAAAGGCTCTACAAATTGTCTCCACTAAAGTCTGGTAACTGAATTTAATCGAGTAAAGGAACAAAAAAAAAAAAAAAAAAAAAATTGATTGAAAACTCACATTAGTTTGCATTTTCGCTCATTTATGTACTCAACAACTCGACTGACCCCGAGTTGCTCAAGTTCGATTTACTCGCACTATGCAAATAACACACATCAAAAACTGTGTGATATTGGTGGCCAACACTATGTACTATTTCTTATAATACTAGTGCTAATTAAAGCGAGCCATAGCCAAAGTAAAGCGATGTTTTTTTTTTTATTTTTCTAATTGTAAATGTAATTCGCATGTAAATATATGTAATACGCGTTCCTTAATTTATACCCACTATTTATAAGTTGGACCTAAATGTAATGCATTTTTAATCCATCGATGACAAAAGTCTTGAAAGATATTTGCCAGCGTTCTCAAAAAAAAAAAAAAAAAAAAAAAAAAAATAACCTTCACCGTATTATCATATCGTAATTTTAATTACTTCAGTTTTTGGGATGTCTCAACAACAGTGTAATTTGCTGCGATATCAAATTGATTCCCATTCTCAAGTGGCAAAACCTTACAGCTAGGCCCTACACTAATGGTGTCAATAGTATGACACCTTACAAACTATTTGTCACAACAAAGCCCAAAAACTCTTTAATCAATTTTACGCCATTTTAATTACATTTAACAGCTGAATCACTCTAAACGTCAATACGAAATTAAACACATCAACAGAAAAGTAAATCTCGTAAAAAAATGATATATTAACTCAAGACCCACTGGTTGGTTGTCGAACATGCCAACTCCACGAAGTGGTTAAGTATATCAATCTTATTCTCCGCTTTTTCTGAAATGTAAATCATACTTTCCGCGTACATATTTTAGCCTCACAAATGCGAACCCTTTTGAGCACATTTTTCATTACATTCCCACACTTATCACGCTGTATTTCATTAATTTCATCAAGAATATTTTGTTTGAGTTGCTCAAGCGTTTCTGTACGGAGAAGTCAAATCAGGCGACCGTGGAGGATAATCAACATCATCATTTCTTGAAATAACTTGTTGTGGAAAAAGGTCTCGCAGTAATTCCATTGTAATCTTGGCTGCATGCGATGTTGCACCGTCTTTTTGATACCACGTGTTAATCAAGCCCAAAGCATGGAGTCGTGGCGTTAAAAAGTTTTCAATCATACCACGATATTGCTCCCCTTTGACAATTACTGTTACGCCGTTTTCGGTTTCAAAGAAGTAAGGTCCAATGATTCGTATTTACCAAATTGCACACCAGGCATATGAATAATTTCTGGGTTTTCATTGCCCAGAACCGACTATTCTGTTTATTCACATATCCATTCAAATGAAAATGTGCCTTGTCACTCATTATGCATTTTTCATGAAAATCAGGGCTGTCATGGGCTAACTGTAACATCCTATTGGCATATATACGGCAGCGTAAATAGTCTTGTGGAAGAAGCTCTTGTGTCAACTGAATCTTAAATTGAAACAAATGCAAATCCTTGTGCAAAGTTGTGGCCAAAGTTGTTCTTTGAAAACCAAGCTCCTAAGCACGGCGTCGAATTGAGGTTGATGGATTGTTTGGAACACTTTCTTGAGCAGCAGTAATGTTTTCAGCCGATCTTGCAGTATGTTGTGGTCCATGATTGGCTCTATCAGCTACAGATCCTCTTTCTTCGAAATCATTCACTACACGATAAATAGTGCTTTTTGTTGGTACGTTGTTTCTCCCAAAAATTTCACGTAACTTTCTCATCGTCACAGTAACCGATGATTGATTTTGATAAAATGTTTTAACAATTAAAACACGTCACGTCACGATTGCCAAATATGAACTATCAAGACCAATGTTTACCAAAATGGCGGCAAAACAAAGTATTACGTATGAAAATATCAAGTTTACGATATTTCCCGCATGGAATACATCTCTGTAGTTAGTTACAGGTGCAATACGGCATCGTTCACAATGGTTGCATTTTTTTTTTTTTTTGGTATTATGTACCCGTTTGGTCATGCGAATGCTATCCAGTATACGCTAACGGGGACAATTTTGCAGGTTAAGCTAAAGGGGGATAAGTTAAAAAGTAAGTAGATAAAAAAGTAGTAAAAAAGTACAATGTGACCAAGTTCTCCTGCGCAAAAGTAAACAAAGAACTTAAAGAAGAAGGAAAACGTCAAATAACGTAAATACAAGTTGTTATATTTTTGCAAACATCAGTTGGTGAATTTTGGTTTTGTGTGTTATTGGCGTTATTGCCGTTTGTATCGATTTGTTTCGATATATTGATGTATATTTATACTCGTATAGATTTGTTTCTTTTGCATTTTTTTTGGGTGATGAATTGATTATGAATCAGAACAAAACAAAATGAATAAACGTTTCGTAAGTAGCAATGCTGCCAAGTTAATTTTGCTAAGCGCCAATGCGTTTTTTGGTATCCAATACCTGTATCCTATATAACATACTCACAAAACGCAACCAATGTATGCGACATTTTCGGTAAGTGTTCGCAACACAATCTATAAAATTTGTTCGAAAACGTCATATTAAACAGCTGTTTCATTGTTTACATTTTTTGTTTTTAATTTGGAAGCTTTACGTCTCAATTCTAACATCATCGTAAATTTCGAATCATAACTTGTACATAAACAAGGAAACTAATGATTCAATTTGAAAAACTCTCTCTAGTTGTTTCCACATAAATTAAATAATTTAACCCGTATATTCCCACATTCATCTGAATATAGTTACGCTAATGCATTACTACTCTGTGGTACTTCTATAGTTTTTAAGCAGAGGTCTTCGGAAATTTACAATTTAATTTATTACATCTCACTCGTAGAAATGAAGTTATATACAATTTGATACTGCAAAAATGTAACACCTAAAGAAAGATATCAAATATATTTAGACCAAATTTGTTTTCGTGACCTTTGCAGTCGGTTGATGTTCATCTGTCTTCCTGGCTGACTGTCTGGTATACACGATAACTGTCGTGAAATTTTATGAAACTTCTTAATACCTTTTGACTAATATTTTGTCAGAATATAGCCGGATCTCCAACACAAATTCACTAATTTTCTAAAATTCAATATTTTCTGTGTAACTTCCAATTAATAGAGTGCAACAACCTAAGTCTCTTCCAATTACATACACATAATCCATTTAACCCACACTATCTTAGGTTTATATCTTCTAACGTTAAGTTTAGATTTGGAGGGGTAGATTTTTATTTTTGCCAGTTGCACTAAATTTTAATGCGTCTTAAACTCAACAGATAACCCTGCCCTTTATGGTACTTCCACAAAAATTAACTTGTTATTATTACCTTCATTCATTTGCACTAGATTCTATATAATTTAGCAAGTAACTGATAATACATAGATTCAGTAAGTTACAATTTTGGTTCTTTTATTGTACTTTAAATCGGGGAATGAAGAGATTTCGAATCTGCGTTCACTTGGGAGTAATCAGAATCTTCTGCAGAATTTCTCATGTTGCTCACGACTTCCGAGCCACGGGCAAATATTCGCGGGAAATGCAATCGGACATCCATCTGATGACAGTTAAAGTAAGGAGATGACTATATCGTATGAGGAATCTAAATGACGTGCTAACACCGATGCCCACTGGCCTACGACATCGGTGTTAGCATAGTATGACAGAAGCATATGACTACTATGATTAGGCACAAAGAAAGCTAGACGTCGCTAAGCTGCTCACCCGCAAAGGTAACCATAGCCTACCCCACCGTTCCTCCTGTTGTTCAACATATTGCGCATTTAATGGGAACTGCTGCACAAACCATAGTTGCGTATATAAAATTGCATTCAAACAACTCCTGCCGCGATGAAGAATGCCGCATAATGTCTGAGGAAAAGATGCTGCAGCCAGCTGTAACGAGCGCCATTACAGAAGACTATGAGGAGAAGAACTTAGGGAACAAAAGTATGCGTTAAGATCAGAACAGTGGAGATATTGAAATGTACAGAGATAGAGGAGCATGCCGAGAATTGTTTCAAAAGATCAGAAGCAAAGGATATGGAACAGGGCTCCTATAACAACAGTGTGCTTCAACTATGAGGAGAGCATTTTTATAATCTTCTAGTTTTGGGTGGCATGAGATCAAAACCGCAGAGCAACAAAGCTGATCGGCAGAATTATTTATGATAGGTGGCTGATTAACAGCATGCATCAGCTCCTAAGTCTAAGTATACTATGTCATGTGTTCAAAACAGGCGATACAAGTGTGTGTAAAAACTATAGCAATATCAGTACTTTACGCAACGCTTATAACGTCCTGTCGTTTACGGAGATGCGGTTTTAAGTGAAATAACGTGTCGAGATTGGTTTTGTCGCTTTAAAGAAGGCGAAAACCCTTCGAAGACACTGAATTGCATGCGTTGGGAATCGTTGAATCCAAGGGACATTTGGGAAGGGAAGGAAGGAAGGGGTTTCTTCGTCGTATTGTAACGGGTGATGAAAAATGGATTCATTACAGCAATCCAAAGAAAATAAAGCCATGAGGGCTGCCCGGTCTTGCTTCTACGCCGTCGCCTCGTCCGAATATTCACTTTGCGAAAGTTAGGATCTGTATTTAGTAGGACCAAATCGGTATTATTTGTTATGAGTTGTTGAAACCAAGCGAAACCATCACTGTGAATCGGCACAGACTTAAATTAATGCAATTGAGCTGAGCTCTGCCCGAGAAACGCCCACAATACGCGGAGAGGCACCAAAGAGTGAGTACTCAGCATGGCAACGCTCGGTCTCATTTGCCTATGTCCGTTAAAACCTGCCTGGAAACACTGAAATGGGAAGTCTTACCTCATCCGCAATATTCTCCAGATATTGCGTCATCCGATTATTACTTGTTCCGTTCGATAGCACACAGACTGACTGACCAGCAGTTCCATAGATATGACGACATCAAGGAATGGCTACATTCGTGAATAGCCTTAAAAGATGAACAGTTTTACCGTAACGAAGCTTTGCCAGAAAGATGGGAAGAAGTAGTAAAAGGCGATGGGCAGTAATTTCAATAAATCATTTGAAAACATGTTTTTATAATAAAGTTTCATTTTTATAAAAAAAAAAAACAGTGAGAACTTAGTTGCGCATCTAATACTTAAATACAGCGTGGCACAGTAATTGTGATACAATGGCAAATTTAAATAATTTTTTTTTAATCAATGTATTTCATTTATTTATTTATTTTCTTTCTTGTATACATTATACAATTATTATTGTATATTTTATATATGTATAACTTATTAGTTTTGATGTTGATAGACTTCTATTGATAGATAAAAGATAGGCATAAGTCTCAGTTAGCCTTTTAACATTAAACAAGAATTTAGATTGGCTACAGCTTTTCCAACATACTGTTGGAGATGATTATGAAGGGAGCTTCAGTTAATACTACTGGTACGATCTTTAGAACCTTATGAGAGTGTAGACATCTATATGGAGATTAATGGAAGAATATTGCTTGCGAACAGATATTACTATGGACTAATCTAACGATCAAAATACAGCGATTTCGTTAGCTGAAATCCTCCAGCACGAAAAGTTTCGATTCTTACCGACCAAAACTCCTCTTTGCATTTTCACAATCTATTTTTTTTTTGTCTAAAACTTCTTTTTAGAGTTTTTACAAATAAGCAAAGTAAATAATAATAGTTGTTGGAAGAATTTATAAAGCTGCTACAGTATACGTCACATTAACAGAGAGAGGAGAAATAAAATTATAACATCAAATATAATCCAGAAAAATCGTACATAATAGTCGGTATTTTCTCTAAAACAGTAATAATCAACGTAATAGAATAAATGCTTAACAGAAAAGTAAATATTTAGCATGAAAACCCTAATAAACGTGTTCAAAACCCAGATATTTAATACTGTTTGACCGTTACTATTATACAAATTCCAAGTTATATATCTTGCATTGTAGATTTGTAAAGACACTCCAACTTTTAGCCAGAATTCAAAATGGACACGTTTGAAATTACGAGGTTCGCTTTACATAAAAAGTTTAAAGAAGAAGCCATTCTTTTCATATTCTGGGCTCATGTCAACGTGTTTTAAAAGAGAAAACAACTTTGTAGTAACAACTTTGTGAAATTGCCCAAGTATGCCAAGTACGTTAGAATTCAGAAAGGAAAGTCTATTGAATACATTGGAACATCCCGTTGATAAATTCTCAAATTCTGCCCCTTTGAATGAGTTAAATACCAAAGTTTCCGCCACCGTCATTTCATACATCCGTTGACAATTCTGCCTCTATAAACGTATTGAATATCGAAGTTTTCATCGTCAACAGTTCATTCAATCTTTATGGAACTGTTTAGAAGCCTACAGAAAGTAGGCGTAGAGGATTTGGACACCAAAGAATTAATACCTGACTCTTGATTTTCACAAAACAGTACGTATTGGGTAAACGAAGCTGAATTTGAAATGAATTTTTTTTCAGTGGTGTAATGCGGCGAATATGATTTTGTCATTCTGTTGCTTCAATCGAAAAAATTAAAAATTTTGATAGATACTGCCGCAATTGTTCGCAACTTCTTTACTTCTTGAAGTAAAAACTTTAGAGTATTTTAAACATAGACTCAAGTGGAAAATGTGGAAGTTTTTTTTATTGAACAAATAAATTACTTATGCCCCATAGTACATTCACTTTCCTCCTACTTTCCCAACAAAATTGTATTACAAAAATAATGTAAAGAATTTATTTTTTTATTTAACAATGCTTTTACATCATTTATTTCACAAAATTTTGACTCCGCGCCAGTTTACATATACGAGTATTATAATAGGCCACTTATTGCATCAGATGTAATATCTTAAGTATGATAATTAAAGAAACCTGTATTTGTTTATTTGTTTTAAAAATTGTCCAGCCATGAAGTGAAGAATCCTTACTAAGACATTTTCGTCATGTCTGTATGTTGACGAACATGATAACTCCACATAAACTACACCGATCCTACCGAAAATTTGCCAATAATAATATATTCAAAAATCTTACGAAATATAAATGCGTCTTCTAACACCAATCGTATTATTTGGTACCACTTAGGACGACAAAAAAAAATATTGGGATTGTTTGCCCCACTTTTTTTGGTAGCTCCAGATATATTGTATTTATTACAATTATTGAAACATTAGTTAATGACCGCAGCTGAAAGAAACTACCATATTCTTCCCAGTGACTCAAAAATGGATCAATCTTAATATTTTATGGACAATGATGTTTGAAACATTCTCTCATGACGGAAAAATTTCTGTTAATTTATGTCCAAAATTCGAAGCAGTCCCGCTAATATTCGGCAAAGGCACGTGAACTGGCGAATATTTATAGATTAGATCATATGACAGAAATTTTTTACTGGTTTATTCCAGTAGTCCGAAAAAATTGCGAAATCTGTGGCTATTTGGGACATCTAGGTAAATGGGAATTTCTCTCGAAGGATAATGCTGCAGTATGCAACTCACGGTTTTATTTTAATTTTAATTGAAATTAATAAATCGCAATTCAAGACAAATTCCTTGTTCGAAACGAATTGTCGAAATCGAGCACTTTAAACGAACTAAGTATTAGACGGCTGTTAAGCCAACTTAGTAACACAAAAATAATTTTGACAATTTCTTTTAGCCGAAATTTTTATATGATCGGTTCTTGGCACTTTTTTTTAACAAAGTACTTTGCAACTTCATATAAATTTCTGTAGTTATACTGACAAAGACTGAGATACTGAGATTATTCTAGAGTGACGTAATCTAAAGGGGAATGGGGAAATTTCTAATTTGGGCTATCTTATTGTTATTCACTTGAAAGTAACCAGAACCCTTTGGTAATGCTAAATTGAGAAGACGACAATTTGACTAACCTAACTGATATGCTAACTCCAACGCGTCTTATGCCAATAGGTAACATGTGTTACTGAAACTCAATTCATATCATCCTAGTGGTCGTTGGCTGATGCAACACTAGGATCGGATACAGTGGCTTGATAAGCCGCTCATTTTAAACGCAATTATCAGGAAAACATAAAAGAAAATAAGTAAACGGAACTCCCCAAATGTTGATGAAATGTCCGCACTCTTTAGGGGGAAGTTTCCTCTGCCAGACTGGTGAATGTCCTTGATAAATATAAAGCTGACACCACCATCCACAAAAATGGAATGGACAGCACAAAGATGCACTCGGTGAAATCTGTAACACCAACTATAGCTACCACGCACAAAGGGATGTATTCGGATGTGGATTTGTTGCAAGGGATGAGATTAAATACCCTATCTCCCGGTTTAGCCCCACAAGTGACCGTATAGCCAAGGCGAAATCTTTCTTCATCATGCAGATCTGCGCACATGCCCCCACGGCAGAAAATGATAAAGATACTAAACATTCCTTCTGCCCCAGTTAATGCCAAACTAGGAAGGGAAGATATTCTTGGTGAACAGTCCGAAAAATCGTTCTACACAGAAACACCTCTCTTTACGTGAATAAGTGTTATGTGATTTACTAAACCAACAACGTACATTTGGCTAATCGAGTTTCCTTTTACTTTTCCAATTGTCATTCCTTTTTGTTAAGCTCTCTCTCTCTCTATCTCTTGTTATGGCTCATGTATAAGTGTAGAGTACTTTTAAACGTTATCCTCTTGTACGCAGTTAAAAGTACAGAAATATCCCCTATTTAAACTCCCGATTTCTCATTTACTTCGTAAATAAACATACGTTATATAACGTTTATAGAAAAAACTTATACTCATCGTTTTTCTTTATTCCCCCAATATAGAAAGATCCTTCAACATATGTAGATCCACCGAATCGTATCCACCTGAAATAGTTGAAGTAATTTCAGCGAACCTAATTTATTTCCAGCTTTTTCTGCAGCATATTGCCGTTTTGCAGGTAATTTTGGGTTTTTGACTAATCCGTTATTTAGCATTTTTGTTTGAGCCATCAGACGAAAACGATCTCAGTGAATTTGTAAACATGGACAAAGTAATCACTTATATAATTCAATATTTCCATTTGAAAGGTCCAACCAATATTAAAGCCAAACTAGATTCTAGGGGAACGACGTACTAGCTGCCAAAACGATTACCATAGTGGTCGACTAATTGAGGTGACCACGCCAAACACGGAAAGAAAAGAAAGAGAAAGCTGCACGCAAGATGGGCGTTGCGCTTGCTTTTCTGCTGTTGGAGGTTATTTTAAGGAGTTTGACAGTTCTTGCTATAAACAAGGTATAGAAGCTATTGAATGTCGCTGGAAAAGTTGTATCGAGCTTAAAGATTACGCTGAAAAATAAAGAAATTTTTTCCCAACTTTTTTGTGACTTCTGTGTTAGGTCGGTTAATTTTGTCGGTCGGCTATTATTACCTTATGTTCCCTCATATTGTCATTACTTTGTGCCCCGCAAATAATCATTTTGTGCTACCGTAATTATGAAAATTTAGCATAAAACGAAAATAAAACACTTTAATTCCCCCGACTTTATTTCTCTTGCGATCTCTCGCTGGTGGGCGACCATTTTGGCCGGTCGACGCGAATATGGCACAAATAGAATAAAACACAAGCGAACATCCGCGCAAAGTGGAATAATACGCAAGCGGACCTCCGTACAAAATGAAATAGAACACAAGCAAATGCTCGCACAAAGAGGAATAAAACACAAGCAAAACCGAATCCGGTGAAATCCGGGTAAAACTAGCATTGTACGTTGCTACAATAATAGGAATAAAATTGTTGGTATAATCACTCTAGTTAATATCGTCCTATAACACTGGTCTACAAATTTGAAAAAAAAAATGACTGCAGAGGCGAAGCATGTTTTTAAACTAATCTGTGTGCGCTGCTGAATTCATAAAAATTGGGCTGTCACGTCTTGTTTATTTTTTATCGCATGCTGGCAACACTGTAAAACAGTTAATACTGACACTACAATTTCACAATTATTAAAGTGACAGAAGCCCGCATTTATTCCAAATCTTCATAATAGTAGCGTTTAAGCATGTCAAGAAGACCGTGTGTTACTAATTTTTGCTTTGTGTCTGATGAGCAGCATCATTAAAATACGCGTATTTACATTATTTTAGTTTTGCTGTCAAAAACTTGAACCAACCGTGGACGCCGAAAATGTTTTGTAATAGTTGCAGAACTGTTTTATACAAGCGGTCAAATGGCAAGAGGATCTATTTAAATTTTTCAACTCCAGTACATACTTTGGAGAAAGTCAAGTAACCACCAAACCGATTGTTATTTCTGTTTAACAAAAAATGCTGGATTCAATATGAAAAATCGAAAAGACATTACTTACGTAAATGTCCCGTAAGTTTCCCAACCAGTTCAACATCCACTAAATGATCTATTACCAGTCATTCCCAGTGCTACGAGCAGTGAGCCCGAAACATCTTTCACTAGCAGTGGTAGTTCGTGTCAGGCTGATGATGAACGTCATTTAGTGACTCAAGCAGAGCTGAATGATCTAATTCGTAATTTACATTTAACGAAGAAAGACACAGAATTATTAGGTTCATTGGCAGCTGTGGAAACATCTTGCAGTTGGGACAAAAGCAACAATTATAGAGATAGAAGTTTGGAATTGGCTGCATATTGATGGTTTATTTCAAAAAATGAACCAGCCATATGACAAAGCTGAATAGAGATTACTTGTTGAACGCTCTAAGTACGGGTTAAAGCCTGTTCTTTTGCATAATGGGAACGAAAAACCATCCATATCAACTGCTCATGCAGTTCATACAAAGGAAAATTACGAATCAATTACTGAAATTTTTACACTACTCAAATACAACGATAATAAATGGAAGATCTGTAGTGATCCTAAGGTGTATGATTTAAATTTCTTTGTACAAGTAAATTTAAGGGAGAAACGACGTCTTAATATTTTGAGCTGCGATTACAGACTGACTCTTTATTTTCTTCATTCTTCCAAATGCGTTTAATTCTAAATAACTTAAAACTAACAATGTGCTGATTCCGCATATCCAACATGTGGAGTCCGTTCATTGTAAACATCCGCTAACAGTGCGCCGTTTGCGAAGTCATTGTAATATTATCCGCAAACAGAGGCGCGAGTTATGACGTAGTCATCAACGCCACCAACAACTCACCTACAACTTACCAAAAACCTACCAACAACAACAAGCAACAAGTTAACGACCAATAAATGCACACATTGCAGTTCCTGCACACGTCGTCGACTGAAGTTCCGGCACACGTCTTCGCCCTAGACCTAAGTTCAGCATATTTCATAAACATTCTTGCACTTAACATGATCTATACATATATTTCCTTTACCTTTTGTATGATCCACATTTGTTCGATTTCCTAGAATTACTTTGTATTTATGTTAAACACTATTTCTTATTCATTTACATATACAGTAGTATGTATGTTTGTATATTAACGTATGTAAAACACCTTGTCTTACTTAGTCATTTTCATGCATAATTAATATAATAGAAATTAATAAAGTTCAGTCATAGTTTGTACTAAAAGAGAGAAGTCGTGTTTGTTACTTAAATTGTGTTGAGAAGAAATAAAGAATATATATTTTTTTACTAAATCCTGGATATCATACTTAACTGGCGCAGTCGTTACCCCGTTTGACGTTTTAAAGATACTAAAAGGTATTCATACACAGGAGCGGCATACAACTGTGTGTGACTAATTTTGAAGGCATATCAGAATTAGAACCGGTATCGAAATAAAACGGTAGATCTTGATCTTTTGCAAACGGTGAACAACATCTACACTCCATATGGAAACAGCATTCATACTTGGGTTCATGTAAGTCAGATTGAAATTGTTTTGCTCAATTATACCATACGAAGTGTGTAAATTAAATGTATGTGAATGTATAAAAATTACAAAAAAAAAAGAGAAAAATCTGCAAAATTGAAAACGCAAGGCATATGAAATAATAAATTAAGTACATGTATGAAAAAATAATACAAAATCGAAAACATAAAAAAAATAAAGGAAAATTTTAGTCACAAAAAAAAGTGTTTTTACTTCTAATACATGAATAGAAATAAAAAAAAAACTCAAATTTCTCCCTTATTTTCGTAAACACCGTAGTTTAAATTCTATACCAGAGGACATTTCGGTTGAAAGTTTTAAAGCTGAAACAATGAATCTGCCACCTAATCCAGGAAGCAATTTACCGTCGGGTTCGTCGACTCCACCTACTCAAGCAAGTTTTAGAGAATTATACGATAGCCTCAGAATTCCGGGTGTGATTAAGGATTTATCGAAGTTTGAGGGAAATCCAAAATCACTACACGAATTCATAAATAATGTTACGAGCTATTAGGAACAAAATTGAAGGGCAGGCAAATGAGGTCCTCAATATGTACGTAACACCCTTGGTATGGGATGATATAAAAGAAAACTTAACATCATCATCAAACATCATTCATCAGGGATCTTCATGATTTAAGACAGAAGAAATCTATTCAAGAATTCTATAATGAAATTATTAGCATCCATTCCGCTCTAAACAATAATCTTCTCCTCAATGAGTTCGATAGTAACGTAGTAAGATCAAGAATATGTTCACTGAAATATGCTTAAATACCTTTTTGGTTGGTTTAAAAGAACCATTAGGATCAAATATTAGAGCCATGCGTCCCGAGAGTCTCGCAACGGCCTTAGCCTGTTGCACCAAAGAACAAAATATCTACTACCAACAAAAAGGCAGCAACAATTATCA
>JAHXMU010024825.1:52896-103204 GCA_019455685.1 Philornis downsi
AAAGCCGATGCACAAACACGTCTGTCTGCACAGAGAGAAAAATTACATTCATCCTTTTTCAGATATATGAAGTTACTTTCTGAATCTGAATCGAAATTTACGACATTTTTGTACCCAAAGGGTTTTAATGTTATATTTTTAATTAGGCTTAATATACCATTTAACAGAACAACTGGTTATTTAAAAACTACGAAATATATAAACCTAAAATAAAAATTAATGCTAAAATGACTTTCAGAAAATTCAATATTTTGTTTTCGATTCCAAAGCTTACATGTTTTTGCCCATGTGCGAGTCTACAAAACATTTGAATGTGACAAAGGTCGACCTCACAACTCATTATTATTCTAGCATGAGAAAACAAATTTTCAAGAGAAAGTTTGCTACCAACAATGAGTCAAATCCCCTTTTCCTTATATTCATTTTCATTCATTTCATTAATTTTTTATAACTTGGAAAAGCGGGTAGAAAAAACGCGACACAAAATTAAAATCGTAGACTGTGTGTATGTGTTGTATGAATAGATTTTGTGAAGAATTATTTTTATAGTCAAACTGTTTTTCAAACCTTTTATACAATATGAAGACGGATTCATTTAATTTCATTCATTTCATTTCATATCATATTTCATTCATTTCATTTCAAAATAAAAAATTACAACCGAGCCATTACTACAATACAATATAAAAAAACATTTGAGTACAATGACAGAAATCGTATCGATTTCATTTTCCAGTTGTGTTTCATTTCCACCATATTCTTTTGCAAAATACAACTCAGAGCATTTGTTTACGTTTTAAAATACAAGTGTTTGCACAACAAGAATCAAATTAACAAGTGTAAGCTGAAAAAAATTTTAAAACATGGCATTTATTGTCCGCAATTTTAAGTGATGCATCAAATAAAGAAGAAAATATTAAAAGCAAAAAGTTACGCGATGCTTCCAACCCACTAGATTTGCCGGGAAAAAAGTAAACCAAATGTGTTATCCCAAGGTTTCAGTAATACATAATTGTTTATAGTTTTGTAGAATGCTTTCGCTTAAATAAAGAAGCCTTTATTTGGATAATGGATAAACTTGGGACAAGTGTTACACCCTCGTCCATTCCATTAGCAATCCAGAAATGCGACTTTGCAAAATCGCCACACAAAGACTACTCGATTTAAAACCGTAAATGAAAACGCTAATTCATTTTCTATCACACCTTTCTTATCCATATTTTCCATAGAACGAAATGGAAAATGAAATCAGCTCAAACCGAAATGAAATCGATAAAAAGATGTGCATCACAACTTTCATCGTTCTTGCATCGATTTTAAATCGAAAACGTTTTGTATCACATACCTGATTATTAAATTATTTTCTTTGAAATTCATACAGATAACTAAACAACAATTACTAAGTGATTGACATAAAAATAAATTGTTTTAGAGTTTTTATAACTTCATACAAAAGAATGGAGGATGACGTCGTTTGATACAAAACAACATGTAACGTTGAAAATAATAATTGTGCTTCTCTGTTGTGCGCTAAATTGAACTGAGTTGGAAATGTTGGTAAAAATTATATCAACATTTCGCTGAAAATCTCGGATGCAATTCGCTTGGTCTTATAAAATTATAAATTATTATAGTTATAATTATAATTATATTAATATTTAGACAGAGAGTAAGAAGGTTTTGGCTATGATACAGAGTGTTCAGTGGGCCACTTTTGGTAAGCAGAACTGGCGCTGTGGCGCATAATTATAATGTAATAATCGTGGATAACCACTATTCCTCAATGTTCACTATTGGGGATTCTTTTGGTGTTTTATTTACAGAAATCAAGCAAAAATATTTCTGTGTGAATTTTATTTATAAATAAGTCGGAGCAGACGATAACGTTCAACAACGTCTACACTTATAATTATGTATTCCTTTAAGAGAGGATTACTTCTTAAGGGAAAGGCCGTTTCATCCGCTTCAAAAAATGTTTGATATTATATTCGTTGATATCCGATTAGTGAACGAACAGAACACAAAGTGAACATAAACATGAAACCAATAATTTTAAAATATAAGTAGAAAGAAATAGAGTTCTGCTATCACAACTGAGATTTTGGAAACTTATAGTTTGACTGATATATGCTCAACAACAAAATTATCAACAATGCAATTATGTAACAAATGAGAATGATGGCGGAGATTTACATTTGTGAGCATTTTGCATAAATTCGAGTGTTTTTAGTTCACTCAATTAATATATAGGAATGCTCTCGAAAAACAATGGCAGTTAATTACTAAAACAAACAAAATTAACATGAATTGAATCCATTTAGAAATCAATAAAATTGATGAATGATTAAAGAAGTTTAATAAAATATTAGCGTATGATATTTAGAACATATAAATACAATAATAAATTACATAATATTATAAAAGTTCACATCTTTCATCTATATACGCTTATTGATACTATTTTTCCATGTTAGTGTTGCTCCACAATTTTAATATAAGGTATAGTAAAATGAAATCATTATTTTCGCATGACATTCAATATATTAGAATAGTTAGAGTAATCCGATAACTTGTAATTCCAGTATCTTGCTCTCATGGAAATTCTCATATCCATCGTCAAAAAAAGAAAAACAAAAAATTGAGACAGACGATTTTCACACGATCCTCTTGAAAATTCTTCACCAGTAAAATTATTCCCAATAGACAGGAACAGGTGGTAATCACTTGGTGTCAGATTTGGCCTACAATGTGGATGCATAAGAATCTCCAAACCAATCTCCCGGAGTTTCTGGCGAGTCACTATCGATGTATCGTACGTGGCCTGGTATTATACTGGAGAAATACGACTGCTCTTTCATTGCCCAAAGTTGTCCGGTTCCGGGTGATCGCTTCCTTTTGGCGGTTCAACCACGATCGTTTTCGTTGGATGTTTCGCAAGTTACCCACTTTCATCACCATCTATTCGTTTCATAAATGGGTCAATTTTGTTACGATTCAGCAGTGATTCGCAGATGGAAATACGGTCCATTAAATTTTTTTTGAGTTACTTCGTGTGGCACCAAAACACGTGTAGAAGTCGTGCTTACATGACATTCGGACTTCCAAGCAACGTTCGGACCGTGGTGCATCAATGGCATCAAAATTATCGTAAAAGTAAGCGACGATGCCTCTTCTCTTTATATTTATGAGTGACGTAGGTGCAATGAAAATTGTTATTATTCAAAGAATTGATTTTTCGCTGTAATATCTTTATAGTGATTTTATTTGCATTAAAAGTCAGTTTCTTAAAAAGCCTACAAAAAAGCAGCAGACACAAACTAAATTAGAACGGCATCTAATATTTCACGGGTCCGAAGTTTACACATATTCTACCATGGACTGAAGTTCACAGTATTGGGGACAGCCACTCTTAGATACATAAAAATGTACATTTGGTGAGTATTATTTCACAAATAGAATGACAAACTTAGCAAATCGGCCATTATATAAAGGAGAGTCAGTACATTTTTTCCCAAAAACTTTAAAAGGAACTTCTTTAAGCCGACTACCAAAAACTATATCTTCGGAGTATATTATGTTGTTTAAAAAATTGTTTTTGGAGTACTTCATTCAAACGTAGTTTGCTTTATTTGCTTGGAATCATAAATTAAAATAAAACCATTTCTTTAAGCACTTCGCTACGGTGGTTTTGGAAGTGTTCAAAACTGCTTCGTTGGAAGCGATAAATATGCATGGATCGCTTCATCAGAGGTGCTGAAAATGTGATTTATTTTAAATAATTTCTAACTTTTTTGCTTTATTAGGACCGTAAACATTTCGCATTTTCAGCCGTCTGGATTGCATTGAGAAAGATACAGATTACTAAAGCCATCTGTGGGAAGAACAATGTATTTCAATATACTACATCTTATATTTTGTTAAAAGTTACATGTTATAGCTCAGGCAAAAGCATCTGAGATTTGAGAACAAAAGCCAGATTTTTCCCAACACAAAAGTCGACTTTTTGACTTTTTCAAAGTCTAAATGATAGTTTTTCGAAAAACAAAAAGGTCGATTTCGTAATTTTCACCTTCCTACAAAAACCACTCATAGAACCCTAGCACAAAATCAGAAGATTAAAATTTTCCTCATCAAAATTTACTTAAATGAATATTTCTTAGCCGTCAAATTCCCAAGTTTTGCCTTATCGCCAAGCCATCATAAACGTTATGCAAAAGAAGTAAATAGATTTTTACGTGCAGTGCTTTCTGTTCGTCTGACGTGCTAACGTACCATAAGCAACGTACGTACAACGCAACAACGCTTCAGCGGTTTGTAGTTGCTAAACCTCCTGGATCTTTAAAGAAATTAGTACATCTGCTTATATGTAGATATAAGGGACCTCCAGGGATTAGCGATAACAAGGTCTGGGGATGACTGGATAGTTAGCAATATGCTCTCTACTCAGGGTTGTTTGGCTAGAGTAACGGTGTTTGCTTCCAGAGCGTTTGCTAGGCGTAGGCTACTGCGACGTAATTGTGGCAAGTGGGTCTGCTGACCTTTTCAAGGCAGTCTGAACTGGGGGTTGAGGGGCTACGGGACTGTTCGGATCATGCTGGTCCCACAATCCCGTTCAGCTTGATAGTCGGCAGCTATGTGCTCGTTTGCGGGGGCACCAGTCGCTGGGCCGCAAGGGGTTGAAACTGGAAGTAGATTTTCTACAGAGTTAGATTATCTACGAAGTTTGACCAGAGGCTTTGTTCAGTACCGGGGGTGATAGGGATACACACGGGCTGGTCTCGGGTTCGTGCCCTGTCATCTGTATCTCTTTGATCTCTCGGGGGGTACGGACAGGCATGGGGTTTTCCCTATGTCTATATTTCATGGTTGCCGTTCCCCGTCGCAGAACGGAAGGAGTTTGGACTTCTCCCCGCCTCCCACCGATGAGGGTACTGCATCCTTGCAATGTAGTATCGACCGTTCCATCTGCCTAGGGTCTCCGTGTCTGCAGGTATGTAAAAATCTCCAGTCTGTACTCTTTTGCCACAGGGCGACCAATCCCGTGAAGTATGGTGTATAAATCACGACTTGGTAGTAGCTTTGCTTTGTGCTCGAATGTGGAGTTGCATTGCAAGCGGGTGCTACAGACCCATAGAGTAGCAGAGATGGTAAGACAGGTCTCACCTCCGCCAATGGGGATTATGTTCCATACTAGCATAATCAATTTGGTATCTCCTGGCTGCGAAGAAAGGGCTGACAATATGTGTTAATACCACAATTGTCAGCCCCTTTTCCTGTATAGCCCAAGTTTTACTTGACTATGCCAGGGGGCTTTGGCAATCGCATTGTAATATGCCCAGAGTGTCGCACACCGTGGGTAAGGCCTTCACGGCGAGACTCACGTTAAACCCTCGTGGATTTCTGCGCTAGTAAAGAAATGCAAAATTATAAGTAAAGAAATGCAAAATTTAAAATCTTGTATGCGAATGTTTTATTTTAAACGGCCATTGTTCTATATCTGCGGTGTTTGAAATAATTATGTGTAAAGATATTTCTGTTTTTAGGCATATATATGTCCAAACCGCGTCCAAACAAATTTTCGACCACATTCTTTGGCTGTTGTTTAACAGCAGCTTTGCTACTGCGTTGGAATATTTTTAACTAGTGCCAAAATAAATTTTTCGCAAAATTTCTTAAAAATGTGAGATTTTATAGAAATTTAGAAGCAAAATTAGGGTTGTAGATTCTATACATTTAATCCAGTGTTATCGAAAAAGGCTTTGCTGACTGACAAATTTGAGCCCAAACAACTAAAGACAGGAACACAGAAATTATGGTGTATATTCCTACTACAGATTAAAACGCAAAGAGACTCCTCAATTCGAATACGTTTTAAGTCGCGGTTATAATTAAAAATGATAAAATACAGGAATTCTTACTGGAAAACAGATCAAAGCGCTAGAATAGTATAGAAAGATGACGCTTTAAATAAGTACACGACACTATTTTCATACGCAAAAAGATCTAAGGCGATATATGGAAATAAATTTAAATCTTATTTTGACTATTTTCGTTAATTTTCCTTCATATTTTGCCACCAAAAGAAAGAATATCTAAAAATCCTTTTCACCCCGGCGTAAGAGAAAGTAGCACGCTCATTTTGGTGCACTAACACCTTATTCATCCTTTTCACTGGCGAATTATACGAATTTCGAAAAAATCCATCCTTCTACCAGACTATCCTATAAGAAAAATATACTACAAATGCATTAACGTCAGCTTAAGTCATTTATTATTAGCCGTAGTATGATTTACGACCTACAAATACGGAATAGGATACTCCATATGTAATTTTGGTGGTTTTATCTTCCAAAGCTAATTCTAGGTGAGTGAATGATTTTTTCATTTATTGGAGAGAAAGTGTAATGAATTGCAGAAAATGGTTACATTCGTTTCACGACATTCTGAGACGATTTAGACATGTTTATCCGCCAAGACGATGCTTCACACTATAACTCGATTAAAAATTGCGAAAATTTTCCAATTGTAATAATTTATCAAGACATGAGATTCATCGTAGGCAAACTCATTACGCTCATTTTGACATCTCCCTTATTTCCGCACTTTTTACATTAATGAGCACAACCTGTGAAATTGAAGAAATTCAACCCTCATCTGGGTTAATGTCCTTAAGTTCTAAAATATTAATTTTGTCATAACTTTTGAAATGTGTGCTTGAATTCAATAGAACTTTCCGCACTACAATGTTTTCCTTATATCTAACTTATGTGTTAATACGGGGGGTTGATCGGACAGTGTTTTTATTACATGTGAAAGAGAATGAAAAAAAGGGGGGTTAGAGAGTGTATAAATCGAATGACTTCAATTTATTGGCAAGGTTTTACCTTTTATTTCTGGGGTTTACAAAATGAAGTTTCTTTACCAAGCAGGTACTTTACTTCATATAAGTAGTTTATATATCGAGTGTAAAATGAGTACTGATACTTGGGCGAGAGTTAGAAGACCGCTTTATTACACTGCTAGAATGGTGGAGTGAAAGCTCTTTTCTTAACCGTGCTGGGCGTGTACTTAAAAATTAAAACTTACAACTATCAGGGTAAGGAAAACTTGTGCACGTAAACATGCCGCCCCCCTAGCAGTAATGCAAAATCCTGTAATGGGATCCTGAATTGGGGCAAATTTAAAACTAAAAAAATATTTAGCATTTAAATTCATTTTGTTATTGAGTTCATGTGAGTAAAATAGTATAAATTTATTTTAGACGTAATTTGTTTTAATTCTCTTCCTTATTATGTGGAATTAACGTTGGTAATGATAGTCGCTGATCGGGAAGCAGCAGAAGATTCTGTGGATACTTTCATATGACTTCGTCTGGCGTTGCCCGGTTTCCGTAATTGCTTTCGGTGTCGTTTCTCGGTTTGCTTTCCGAAGTTACCGTCATGAAGAAGGGTATGATGTCTGGCGAGACATACTTTGCATCTCTCATGGCTTCTGCAATTGTGTAAAAGATGCGAGTGCGCTAGACAGTTAGTACAGTAGCGAAATTTTTGAGCTATTTTGAGTCTTTTAACGCCAGATAGTCGTCGAAATCGAAAACATTTTCGTAGCGGATGGTTTTTCTGGCAGTAAAGGCAATCGAGCTTTTGGTTCCCAGGTATTGGTGATGACCTTTTAATTTGGCGATTGAAATTATCTTGTTCCCGTTCAGTTGGAAGCCGTTGATGATTAGTGGACATGATGAGCTGTAAATATCGAAAATTGGGATTATTGTCCTTGATTAGGGAGCAGAACAAATTTAGCAATTGGCCTAGTAGTCCTGAATAGGGTAGAATTTTAAGACACTTTTCATTATATGAAAGTATCGAGGCATACGAAAGTCGACCATTCGACCACATAAGGTCATCCGAATCTTTAAAAGGGTCAAGGGATAGTAAATTGCTGTCTCGAGGCAATTGTAGTCCACGGAAAAGATTTGCATATTCTGGGAAGTGCGTTTGTTGACATAACCTCGTGAGTCGCGTTCTTACGAACTTTAGCTCTGATAGGGGTAACTCATTAGTGGTATGTCGCACTGTTTCTCTATGCAACGGATGGACTAGATGATAAAAGTGAAATATGTAACTAATATCACGTAGAGCGTGAGAAAAATCGGAGAACCGAGGCAAAATATCCTCTGATAATTTGTTGAGGTGCGTATTGGCGGGCCGCATCTCTTCTCCAGTTTCCCTAGTGTTTAAACATATTGGCAATAGGAATTTTGGTAGATTTAGCTCGGGTGGTTCGTGCCACCAAAGATCGGCAATCAGGCGTTCCTGTGTTGTCCACAGGAAAAAGTTATGCTCGGAAAGTTTTAGATCAATTCGTAAATAGTTGATCATACGCGCCATTAGTTCGGCGCCACATAGTTGTTTTCTAGGCAGGGTCACAAATTTGACGAGGGCAACCTTTGGTTTGGCTGTCAACAAATGTGAGCGAATACGGCCATTAGCCGTTCTCACTCTAACATATAGTGGGGCTGCGTAAGCCTTTTCGGAGGCATCGCAGAAAGCGTGAAGCTTTACACTGCACGAGGAGTCGTACTTGACATAGCGGGGTATTCTAATGTTATCGATGACGGGGTAATAGTCGAGAAACTTCTGGCATTGTATAAAAGTTTCAGCTTTGAGGATTTTATCCCAATCCGTTTCGTCTTTCCAGATTTGTTGCATAACGATTTTTGCAACTATAATTTTTCTGGCTCACATTGCGTAGCTAGTCCTAGCGGTACTCTAGTGGCCAGATAGGGGATACAGTTGACACCGAATGTGGCGGTGTTCAACTCAAAATAATGAGGATCATCATTGGGATTATCGCGAGGAAGAATCCTTTGATATGGCGTGGACTGTATGTGTGTGGAATGACGAGTATGGCTCGTTGAAGTCATGAAAGAAGGGTTGAGCTCTGGAAAAGAGGTGTGACCCACTGTTACTGGGCTTGAAGACGATGCTTCATTGGTTAATTTATTTCCAAAATCTCCAATACATTGTGCCGTAGACGTCGAATTATTTTGTCGATGCAGCAGGGCATGGTGCTTCAAGCGACAAATTGGACAAACGTACTGATTTTGACATTTGTTCATTTCGTGTGAAGTTGCAAAACAATTTGTGCATCGTTTATGTTCTTTCACGATGGCGTATCTATCTTCAAAAGACATTCGTAAGAAAACGGGACACAAACGTAGCGGATGAGAATCATCCCAAAGAACGCATCGATTTGTCACATTGACGCATTGAGTGTGGTAAGCGTTCAATTTTCCAACATTGCGATGATTATGTTTCGTTTCAGTCGCTTTGGTGGCAGTTGTACCTACCGAAGCTCTAATATCAGCAACCGGCTTCAAAGTATGGAATCGTGCTGTTGGATAAGAATCTGAGTCTTTCCATTTAGGCTTAGATGCATCTTTTGACCTAGAACTAAGTTTGTCTACCATCTCATTTGTCTTAGATATGCACTTTAAGTAGGCATCGTAAGCCGCATTAAACTTTTTCCGAACACTTTCGAGATCTACTTCCTCCTCTTCTGACTCGTTTTCCGCAAGTACGCAGTCATATGCCGAGCGAAGGGAGTTCCAGTAGCGTATAATTTCATCCTTATGAATTTTAAGCATATAAATCGAGTGGTCGGATTCAGGAATAACGTCGAAATATTGGTAGAATTGGACGACGCGATCAGAAAATCGGATAAATTTCCGCAAAGTAGACATGATCTGGTGTCAAATAGTTTACTCTTAATAAAAAATGCCTTTAATAAGATTTCTGCGAAAACGTTATATATAGAAAACGATGATCGGTATCGAAAAATCAATAAAAATTTAACGATATGTTATTACGCCAATAAGGACAGAGAATGCAATATAGTCTATTTATTCAGTTGATAGCTAGAAAGTACCTCTAAACAGAAACTCAGTAAACTGTGGGGCTAACAAATTTGACACAAATAAAAAAAAAATATTTAATAGTTGCTTGCAAACATAGGCGAGAAATCAGAGATCGTAAATGAATACGCGAATGAAATCTGTGTATTAAAACTGGTACTTGCCTGTATGATGATGATAGGATTCCGTACCGGGATGTATTTGAAATGTGCAAAGTATAGAAAAATAATATCCATAATTTTTAAATACAGTAAACTGTTAGGAAAATAATTCAGAGTACTGAAAGAATGAGGTATAAATTTTCCAATAAAATAGTTGAACTTTAATAAATTAAAATTCGAAATTTACGAAAAAGTTTGTACTGGGTAAATATTTCGGGTTTACCTCATAATTAATTTATCATATCTTTCGTAACCAATGTATTTTTGATTGTTGGTTTTTATGTAATTTATTTATTTGTTAGAATTGTATTTGTATTTATTATCCGGAAACAATGTTACCTCCGATGAATGTCGGAAATGCAAAATAATGTTAAAAACTTACTGAAAATCTTAATTCTGGGTCACATTCAATGTGAGTATAAGAGATTTTAAATAACAAATGGTATAGTTACGTGTATTGATGTTGACAACAGTGGAAGAACACAATATAATATCTTAAAGCATTACATGGTGTTGTGATAAACAATGCTAGTGTTCTCTTACGATGAATATTGTGTTTAGCAATAAGAAAAATTCTCTTATGATGATAGCGAACAATATTTGTCCAGCTACAGAAAACAACAACGTTAAGCCACTGCCACTTACAGTGACTTTTACTAACAGTTCTCGTGAGAGTATAAGAGTCGTGAGTATTAAAAAGAGTTGTTCAGCTATTAATGTTACATAATTTAATGTTACATAATTAATGTTTGACAACAGCGAATGAGTTGTGTATATCACTGTTCAACACCTTATCACTCTAATTACTCAGTGATGTTATATTTGCTGTTAATTACATACGCCCTGATCGCGAATATAACATAAATATCTCAGTGGGCGTGAATTACAGTGTCTCGAACATTTGTGAACTTTTAGTCAAATGTAACACTTTTAATAGCAAACTTAGAGAGAACACGAACTTTAAACTCAGCACAACAGAAATACTTTAACTTTCTCAATGCTCAGCGTACAATATCGTAAAATTTAATGAAATGTTAATGTGCATTTCGTTGTTACATCGGATGGGATATTTGTACTCGTTAGTTTCACACCATTCTTTACCGTATAATTTTTAGACTTTCGATATGGTTTTTGCAACAACAAAATCGAACTGGCTTTTATTATAATTTGACTGTTAACATACCTTCAAATATAGTAAAAATGTACTTGCGGATGTAAATCCAAATGTGATGAATGCGATGATGTTAGCTACTCACTTATCCGAGGGTGTTTAGTTGAAGTTTAATGACAAGTCTCTGCAACGGAAACAATTATTTCATTTAAAAAACACTTATCCAATCCGGCTCGTTCGGACCAAAAATGTTAATACAGGGGGTTGATCGGGCAGTGTTTTTATTACATGTGAAAGAGAATGAGAAAAACGGGGGGTTAGAGAGTGTATAAATCGAATGACTTCAATTTATTGGCAAGGTTTTACTTTTTATTTCTGGGGTTTACAAAATGGAGTTTCTTTACCAAGCAGGGACTTTACTTCATATAAGTAGTTTATATATCGAGTGTAAAATGAGTACTGATACTTGGGCGAGAGTTGGAAGACCGCTTTATTACACTGCTAGAATGGTGGAGTGAAAGCTCTTTTCTTAACCGTGCTGGGCGTGTACTTAAAAATTAAAACTTACAACTATCAGGGTAAGGAAAACTTGTGCACGTAAACATTATGACTGCAACTGCACCAAGTAATCACGGTTGTTTTGTTATTTCTCCTATCCGCCATTTAGGGATCTGAAAAAATATCCATCCGATTAGGATACCTCACATCTTCCTTTAAACCTCCAAATGCTTATCAAGACTGAGACTTGTCGAAAATTAAATATAAAATGTGTTAATTATAGGATAAATAAGAAGAAGAAATTTCCATTTTCATCGCGCGTCTTTTCCGCAAGGAGAATGGTCTCACTACGTTTCATAATTCTAGCCCTTACCGTTCGGTCGGTTCGAAACTACCATTTTTTTTATCTGTAAAGTTACAAAATTCGAAAAGTCTCTTCTTATCGCCATCTTATTTTGGAGAGGAATGTGCACACTAATTTTAGTGATTCTAGTTTTGGTCATTTGATCTGATCGGCTGTAAATCAGTCAATCAGCAACGCATTATTTATGTGTGTAAATATTTTTTTATCATGCTAATCTGTGCACCAGCTCGATGGAAGAAAGATAAAAGATGGGGAGGCTAAAGATAAGATATGGTTGCTTAAAGAAGTATATGATCGCTTTCCTGGCTACGGCATTAAAAGTGATCTGGGAGGTTTGAAAGCGAAAGTAGGAAGGAAGAATTCAGACTGGTTTCCTTCATTGCAGCGCAATGTTCCCATTTCTTCTTTCTTGGAAGACTTGGCAAACCTAGAGAGGCCGGCCGCCGGGAAGAGGCCATACGAAGCAGATGCAGTGGACGCTTTGGCTGCGATAGGCAGAGCAAGACGCATCTCGGAACGGATGGCTTCCACGCTGACGGACCGGAAAAGTGTAGACAGGGTGCTGCTGAAGGAGCTCCTGGAGTACTCTGTGGAGTATCAGGACCTCATCATGGAGCTTGTTGCCTTAAAGGTGTTGCGTAAAGGTATGAACAGTAGCGAGAACGCTGTCCTACCTGCGATACAAAAGCTCCGGCTGTGCGACTGTCAATCCAGTTGTGCGACCAAGAAGGTCAAAGCGCCAAGGACGAGGTGAGTTACCTGTTGAGCGAGGTTGGAACTACTTTGACTAAGTGGATCCATGAGATCAAGAGGATCCGTGGCGGTGGAGTCGTTTTATGTACTCCAACAATGGCGGAGGGCGCGATAATAAGAAGTTCGGTGAAGCTGGTTTGACGGTTTCGCTGTCTGAAACTTTGGGTCCGCGGGTCATTGTCCAAGAGATGGACTAGAAAATCACACCTGACTTGCTCAAGGGTTACCTCTCAAGTCAACCTCAACGTCAAAATGACCCAAGAGGCTTTTAAGGCTTGTGTCCATCTCCACAGCCATCCGTGGTACTCGACCAAGGGTGGAGCAGTAAATGTTGTTCTGGAAGGCCAAGCTTTGACCATGCAACCCCTGCTGGCGCACAGCGCTGCTACATTAGCTGGTATTCGTTCCGTGTATGGGAAATGGAAGGGGTGTCGATTTTGGTCATCTTCTCTTAGCTAGCTTGTATTACAAGTTTAGTGAGCTTTTGGAGCCCTATCTTACGTATATGGATGCAGTGCTATCACTTTCAAGTGGCAACCCCGTGAGGCACTCGGGAAACTTCACGTTGTGAACGAACCAAGTGAACTGTACACCTTTGATAATGGCAATGGGGTTAGCAACATCGAGAGTAATCATAGCTACGTTGAAGTTGTGCTCACTTATGAACGGACTGAAGGTAGCAGCTTAGGCATCAGGCGGTGGCGCACCAGGAATGTTAACTGGGATGCACATCACAATGTGGCTGCCGATGTGCCCTTAGAGCCTTTAATCGTATGACGGTGGATGAACTAGGAACAAGGCGGTGGACACAGGAATTAAGTCAGAAGAGGAGGGAAGTCCGACGCCTCAGGAAACGTTTCCAAAGGGGTAGGCGGACAGATGACTTGGGCCACCTCAGGTCTTCGTAGAGATCCGGTCTTAACGAACAAAAGAAAATGCTTATAAATTTTAATTAGTCAGAGTGGTGTTAGCATAGAGATAAACCCTGGGGACATCTTTACCGCATCTGTAAAGGAAAGGAAAAGAATGAGCTTTGTTGAACTGAGATCGTTGAAAACATGACGTTTGTTAGATAGCGTAAGAAGCTTGGTATGGATGGTATAACTGGAGAGATGTGTAAAAGCATCTGGAAGGCTATTCCGGACTACATATGAACTTTAAACTGACATTGCGTACATATTGGCTAGTTTCCGCTGCAGTGGAAAACAGCCAGGGTTATTGTACTCTTGAAGATGCCCGACAAAATTATGAGCAATCATCGAGCTTATAAGATTATTAACCTGCTTACAGTGCTTAACAAAGTACTGGAAAAAATAATGGTGCAAAGATTAAGTGAGAAAGCCCTTGACGACATGCCTGGGTGCACGATCAGAGATGCATGAACGAATACACTGAGAACTATATTCTTGGAGTTTTCTTTGCCTTAAGGGTTCATTCGATTACTTGAGGTGGGTGAGGGTTTCGGAAAAACTTCAGGGGATGGGGTGCCAGGAGTTGCGTCTTTCGCGAAGTTACTTCTCTGGCGGAACAGTTAGTGTAGTCGGGACAAATAGTACTGTGGGTTCCATTTGTGGTCCATTTATAAAAGCGTGGTGGAATTCGACATTATTCGTGCCAATCCTCAGTATTCTATTTGTAGTCCATTTATATGGAAACTTATGATGGACCCATTATTGCGACAGTTAAGTGATCAGTGCAAAATATGCGTGTATACTAATGATCTACTCATCATGGTTAAAGGTCGGCCTCCGAATTGGATCAGAAGGTCCTGGCTATGATAGCTATATGTAGGAAATGGCCGAAACGTGTCGGTGTGGATGTTGCTGTCGATAAGACCGGCATGGTGCTTTTGTGAGTCAAATTGTCTCACAAACCACTAGTTCGTTTGATTGATGGATCTGTGCGCAGGTGCATCACTGAGGTGAAGTACGTGAAGACATGATACATTTATGTTTTTGCCAGATGTTTGCTCCGTTGGAAGAAACCCTGATTTCGGTTTTAACCTTTGCTTTGGTTTCTTATTGACAGGACAGGGGTTAGTCAATGTCTTTCTGCATAAGATAGCCCTGTCCAATCGCGAGTCGTGAAATTCCGGTGCACCAGTCGAATGTTGTCGGCATGTTTTGTGCGATTAGCGATAAGAGAATGACTAGATAATCAGCAACGTGCTCTCTATCCAAGGCGTTTTGGCCAGAGCCGCGGAGTTTGCTTCCAGAGCGTTTGCTTGGCGTAGGGTTACTGTAACGTAGTTGTAGGAAGTGGGTTTGCTGGCCTTTCCAAGGCAGTCTGACCTGAAGGTTGAGCAGCTGCAAGGCTGTTTGGATCAGGCTGATCGGGAATTCGCATTGTTATATGCTCAGTGTGATAAGCACACCGTGGGTAAGGCCTTCACGGCGAAACTCACGTTAAACGTCCGTGGACTCTGCAGCGTTCTCAAGCATTGAGAATGAGTCAGAAAAAAATAGATCTGGCGGCACACGAGGACAAAACAAAGATGTCTGTGCGGTTGGGACATTTTGTGAACGTTGACAACGTTGCTTGGGTCATGCTGTGCGAATGGACCGAAATGCTCCAACAGGGCAATCAAAACTCCGTTGGAAGGACCATGCTTTTGAGATACTATTGAAAACCAAACCACTTGGAATTATTTTCTACTTGCGGCCACTTAAGAAGAAGAGGAGGAGGGCGTCATCTAAAACTGAATATTTACCTCTTGTTTGGGAGGAAAGTGCTCCTGAGATGGAACCTGTTCAGACATTCACATAGGCTTAAAAACATTTGTTTGTTTAACGCACATAATGCTAACTCAACTCCATGGGATTTGTTAATTCATGAAACCTAAGTACCCCACTCATGTTTTAATAAAATTCAATAACTCAAGCAATTGGTCATTGGTCTGCACAAAGCAACAAGTAAGACAAAGTAAACAAAGTTTTCCGTTTTGACACAGTGAAATGGGAGACATGAATTAACAATGCCATGAATTTATGAACTACTTAAGTTACACTCTTACCAAATAAGCAGTTTTCAAATTTGTACAATAATAAGTAGAATAAGCGATTCAACATAGATGCAACTCAGCAATAATTTAGTATTTAAGAACAAATTTCTCAATAAAGAAATCAGAAAGTCAAAAGTCTTCGGGCGTAAAACATCATTTCTTTCACCGTCTTTAACCAAGTTCAAGTGCTTGAGTTAAAAACAAAACTTATCTTGGTGATACTACTTTGATAAGACAATAAAAACAAATCTATTGAAGGACAAAATAGTCCAACAATACACAGAACCCAAAATTAGTTGTTGACATAAATATCTCACTTGGAGATTAATAATCACCTCCAATTATTTTCCTGTCCCTATATAATGGTTCACATCTTCTTCTATAATTTCCCAAAACTCAATGTCCATATTACGGGATTACGCATTTTCCAAAGTCCTCAGAAAATAATAGTAAAAGATGGGTGTGCACAATTTAGCAACCAAGAAATTTCAACTTAAAAATAAAGTCATTGATGGTTCCGCTATAAATTTAGAGCTTGGAAGAGCTTGTAGTTGAAAAGGCAAATCGAAATACGAGACCGGAAATATGTCTATTCAATGCTTCAGACATCCTTAAATATATCGGCATTTCTTTTGTATGTTAATCTTACTAACTGGTATTTTAATCATACTAAATGCTTTATAAGAATTATTTGATCAAATAATAAAACTCCGTCCATGAAATCCAAGTGCCAATGTCTTGGAAGCAATATATTTATTGTTCAAGGACAAGAAACCACACATGAATAGTAATATTATAATGTTTTTAATGAAATTGCATAACTTTTCATAGAATGGACAACAAAAATGTAAAAAAATATTTTTGTTTTTTTTTTTGTTTTTGGAATACTAAAAGAACAAATACCATTTTTATGCCAGTCCAACCATAACAACATTTTTTGAAATCAATTTCTCGGTTCTGCAATTTTCCCTGTGAATTCTCTTACGTTTTCCGTCGACTGAAAATGGGAGTCTCGAAATGGAGCCTGACATTTACGCTATGGAATTCATAGTATTTGTTACGTTTTCAGCCATAAATTCGTGTATTATAATTGTACAAATTCCATGAATTTTCCTTCAACAAATCCGACCTTTTTGACAAATTTGCTTTCTGAAATGCCATATAACGATAATGTTCTTCATTTATCGTTTGACCTTCTGATAAATACTTCGATAAACAACAAAACATTATCTTGACCTTTAATCGACGTTGACATGATTTTTTCAGTTTCGGCTCAGCTGGAAATCGCAATTCGAAAGTTTGTTGACTCTGCGTTTTAAATTCTTAAACACACATATATCTCATCATCATTTATAATGCATTTTATGAATGTGGCTCGAAATTGTTCCAGCATGTCATCAGCGACCGATTGGGTTTTTGAAGAAAATTTAAGTCTTTCGAAAACAGTCGATCGACAACGGGTTTGATTCCCACCACTACTACTAGACCGCTTTTGAATGCACTATTCCACTCATATGCCCGATTTGACACACCAAATTATATTCGCAGGAGAAAATCTGAAACAAATTCTTTAGTCGAAATTGCATCCATTGTAAAAATCGCGAAATACACTTGACACAAATTGACAAAACCGAGCTCCGTGCCAACTTAGCGATGAAAAGAATTTGACAGTCCATTTTAAGGTGCTTTTCAAGTGGCCAATTCCTAGAATTTTTGTTGCGGAAAGTATATCATATTATTATTTGTATTTAAGTGCTAATTTGGAGTGTAAAAGAAAATTAAAGCATGTAGTTGACTCATAATACTCGCAATATTAGTTGACTCATGTGCACGTCATCATACAAATATATTATTATATATAAGTACCAAGTATCTTGTGAGCGAAGATTTTGTCTGATCTTGACCAGGCATTGAAAATAGGCCATATTGACCCATACTATCTATTATTTGTCACACAAATTGTCAACAATTCCCAAAATGTAATATATCCCCCTCAATTTCTAATTGGTAGGATGCAGGAAACTAAAATTTTTGCCCGTTGCATTGCTTTAAAATGCTACCAAAATTTATATGTATAATAGTAGACTAAATAATAAACGAATAAATGTAAATCATATTGACTTAAGTTAACATTTATCATTCAACTGCACTAAATTCATAAATTGTCGGACACCAAGCTTTTGATAAACTTAGGACTGAGAGTGAATTTTTGCCTATTGTATTGCTCAATATGACTTAGCTGACTTATAATGACAAAAAAGAAAAAAATGTGTGTATACAAAAAATCGACTTTTTTAAATTTTAATTTGAATTGGATATAACTTTTCATTAAGTGCTTCTTTGTTTAAATTCTTTTTGTTGCTAAATGATGAAATTTTGTTATTAATACAACGAAAATGTTTCAAAAAAATTCGAAAAATTTGTTTCCGCTATTAGCAACAAAAGTGAACTTAAGTAAGTAAAAAAACATCAAATTATATTTCAAAAGCCGAATAACTCCTAAAGTTTTTTGAAGATCTGAATTGGAGAAATACATAAAACTTTGAAATCGAATAGAAATGTAAGAAGTTGTATCGTTTTCAAATTTCAGAGGTTCCCAATTTTGGAGTATTGTGGCACAGCCCTCTTTAGGATCCAAAATTTACACTTGACTACACCTGCCATAGTCGTATGACATTTTATTAAAATCGGACCACCCATTTACAAGATACGTATCTATTTCTATTTTTTGCTAAACCGCCCACTGTGCAGCAGTGCTGAATAAATGGTAGAGGTACTCAATTCCCGGTATAATTTTTTTAAATGCGCGTAGCAGGTACTTGCTAGTAAAGCAAAAAATATTTGTTATTTATTCAAATATATCACACTACCTTCCGAGGTAATGCATATCACCAAAACATTTTTCAGACGCATTTTAAGAAAAACTTCAGTTCGCGCAGCGACTTATTTTTCATGTCTTCTGTTGATGGAAATCGAGCGTCTATAAGCGGTAATATGTGTGAGTTTTGACATGTCTCTAAGAAAAAATTCAGTCGGAGCCATAACAAGTGGATGCGATAGCTGTTCAAGTCTAATCAGTTTTTGGAAGGTAATTCGTTCATATTTATAGTTGAGTGAGAATGTGTGTTGTCGTAGTGTGAAAACCATGAGTTCTTTTCACCAATCTGGCCTCAAACTCCATTTCAGCTTAGCGGCAAAAAAATGTTGACAATTCCTTAAGCGGGATTTGTAATCGTATATTAATTGCGAATAAGAATATTTTGCAAACGAAGTGTAACTGATGAAATTTCACTCAGGTCAACTGACTTGCATAAACTTTCATCCAATATTCATATGCGGTGGTGCAAAGTGTGCGTGTACCTACGGAGCGATAAATCAATATCGCTCAATAAATGATCTACATTAACGCACAATAAAAGAAACAAAATTATAGCTTATCGCTATTGGCTTTTGCAAAATCAAGCAAAAGAAGAGTTATAGAATGATTGAAAGGACAAATAGCCCTTAGAACATAAAATTAATTAATTCTTCAGCTTGTGTGTGACATATTGCTGGTTTACTCAATGATGAAATACTTTTTCTAGTAGAGATTTTATAACAGACCATGATATCAGTATTGTTGATGTTCAGTATTGTTTGATACTTCATTTGGTTTAAACACGATGTCGCTACTTGCGAGGTAGCCGATTGAAACCATGACATTATTACGATTATAGTTAGACAAACAATTGATTTTATTTTTCGGAGTAATGATTTTGCCGCCTAGATCAAGCGTTATAATAAAAATTTTATTTTTTTTTATTGAAAAAGTATCTGTGAATGACCCATCCCTTATAACGATACAACTGGAACACCTTCGATGAACTTGTGTCATTCTTTTGGGGAGAACTGCACAAACTTATTGAACCCGAATCAATGAATATCCGATTGAAAGCATCCGTAAGTAACGAATTTATTTTGCATTTTATTGATAATTAATGATAATACTTAGCAACAACAATATTTAAAATCTTACACCAAGTTGAATTGTACAGATACAAATATATGCGCGTGGGTTCATATCAATTAGGTACCAATACATAATCCCATAATGGCAAAAAATAGACAATCTGTTTATTTATTAATGTACATCGATATTCATACATATATATATATATTATCTAAGTGTAAAACAAGCGTATTCGTTTAAAATTGGCATTTTCTCGTCACAGAGTTTAAGATGATTTTTTCAATATTGAATTGTCGAGCACAGATTTGAAGTGATGTCAGTGATATGTAGCAGTAGTATTGCCTTTTTCTTAACTCAGGTTTCGTTCGGGCTTACAGCAAAGTAGCCATTAACTGTCCAGTCATATTCTGACTGACATGGTTTTATTTGGTGCTAGAATCGCGAAGAGAGCGCGTAGAGGGTAATGTCCGTAAGCCCTTTTCAAGACAATCAGCATCACCGGCGGAAAACCTATAAATTGGATATTCGGGGGCCAATTTTGTACTGTTGGAGCTGTTTACCAGCAAACTGCTACGTTTGATGGCTGGAAGTGTCTGTTGATTGAGTTCTGCTGCAGCCGAAGGAGAGCGTTTCAACAACGAATTCACACATACAACTTCAGGTTCCTCTACGGATCTATGGTTGGCATTCCGAGGTGCCAAAGCTACATTATCAGATCGACGGGGTGCAGAAACAGCTATGATTTCAGATAACCTCTTGTATTCGCTACTTCTGGAACGCTGAATCACTTCTGTTGTTCGCTTTGATATGATAGAGGTGTGATCGGATATTTTTGATTTGGAGGAAGTGGCGGCCATTGACCGCGTTGTGTTGGCGCTATTACTGCTACTACAGCTACTAATACTAGACAAACTAGAGTTGCTTTTATGGATTTGATCGCTGTGCTGTTTTCGGATGTCGGGCGTTGTATCGGAAAGCTCGTAGCCCAATGTTACTGATGAAAGCAGTTCATCCTCTGCCAACAATGCATCTGTTGATCGACAGTACCCGTTATTGCTGATCTCCAAATTGCAGCTACTTGACTTGTCAATATCTATAGACGGGAAAAAACTAGAAGAATGGAAGCGTTGAGTTGGTTCCCTAAAACTAGCCGCGGGTGAGAGGACTTCCTCGATAGTGTTTAGGGATGGCAACTGCAGAGTTTGCTGTTGCTGGAGAGTTTCTATTCCAGATTTCAAATCTGAACTCATGCCAAGTAAACCAAGTACAATGCGTGGGTTCGCCATCACAAATCGTTCGAACGTGTGAAAGTCAATGTTTTGAAAATCAGTTTGCGTGGCACACGATTTCTGATAGACGCTTTCGTGTGGAACATTTGGTGAAATTTCCGCACTGCATGGGGTAAGATTAAGTATGTCGTGGGAATTTGAATTTTGATCATGTGGCATACTTCGCACTTCACGCCCCCATATCTCCGGGGGATGTGACGTACTTCTATGAAGTGTGGACTCTTGGCTGTCTATAGACGGGCAGTTTATGCCAGCCACTGTACTGGCACTGATATTTGGTATCGAGCGCGCTGGTGGAAATTTCAAGCTTACTTGGGAAGGCATTGTTGAGAATGTAATTTCCTGCAATGCTTGAAGAGCATTACGCACTTCCACGCTAAGCTGAGTCATATCTTGGTGGAGCGTCGATACCTGCGAGTCCAGTCTCTCAAAAGAACGCCCTTTATGATTCCTACATTCATATTCGTCCTGTCCGTCGTCATTTGGATCTTCATCTAAAGAAGTAGTATCGACACTAGATGTCACATTCATAGACCTCTGACGTTCCACGCGTTGTCGAAGTGACACAAGTGAACGCCCGCGTTGGTGGAACTTTAGTAAACGGGGGCTATTCATCCCCAAAAGTGGGGACCTTCCATGCATAGGCGAAGGTGTGGCGATGCTATGGTGTGGCGATACTGTTGTAGCGGTGGCTACCCCATTTTCCATGTCACTTTCATTGACTTCGCCGTCTTGCTGATTTTCGTCGTCCTCACTTATGCTTGGTAGAGGAAAGGCAGGACCAATATCGGAGTCTTGACTTTCATAGCCTTCTCTTAAATTAAAAGTTAGATCATGCTGTATATCATTGGCAAATTGCTGTTGATACTCAGGATATAAGCGTAAGACTTCAACGAGACCTCCCATATGAACGCATTTTAAATCACAGTACGTCAACGCCTGAAAAATATATAGACAATTTAAATATTAACATGAGTGGATGACTAAGAACATTACTTATATTCTATATCAGCGTAGATAAAAATGATATCTTAATTATTTTTAATACTATTCCAATATTACAGATACACCAGCAATATATTTAGTACTTGTAAGTCCTTGGAAAAATTATTATAATGAATGTATAATTCAGAAAAAAACTAACTACATAACAATTCTGCAGCATGGATAGATTGTGCGCAATATTTAGAAATCCCCTTAAATCTTAAAAAAAAATTTATTTTATCTCACAGACTTTTTAATTTTTCCTTAACAAAAGTTTAAATTGTAAATGTACTAATATTCCTCGGTATACGAGGTGTATTGAAAGAGGTGAATTTTCAAATTTCGCGGGCAGCGTACATTCTATCAGATAAGTTCTGCGAGGATTTGTTCGTCGCAATCACGAAGAGGAACGAAGCACGACTTCTCCGACCTCCTGACTTCAAAAAAGAGTATCATAGCGTTGTTCTAGAATACGCGCGGCTGAAGCATATGTTCAAAGTGTCGGCTCCAGGTTGGAATTAAAATCCTCTGCATTACTATTTATCCCATCATGCAGTTATCAAACCGGAAAGCACAGCCACGAAGGTTCGCGCCGCCTTCAACGCTTCTTCTGCATCCCCCACTGGGTTAAGTCTCAATGACATTTTGTACACTGGTCCGGTACTGCAAAGTGACTTAACTCTTCACATTCTTAGATGGAGATTCTTCAGGCTCGTATTCAATGGCGACATCCAAAAGATGTAGATATTAGTACAATCGGAACATACTCCTTTCCAAAGAATTTTATTCCGAAACAACCTAGGTAAAGATGTTCGAGATTTCAAATTGAAAACAGTGACCTTTAAGGTCAACTGTACTCCGTATTTAGCTATTCGTACGCTCCTCCAACTAGCTGATGATGTGCAAGCCAGCCATTCGATTGCAAGCTGTATTCTTCGCAGTTATATGTATGTGGATGATGCCGTGGTGATCATTCTATTCCGGTGCCTATTAAAGCAAAAAATTAGCTAAATTCCGTTCTAGAATCAGCTGGTTTTTCCTTGAGGAAATGGGCGGCAAATTCAAATTCGAAGGATATCTTGGCGGATCTTCCATCCGATCATTTGTTGTGCGAAGATTTTCTAGTTGGAATGTTCGTTCTGATACTTTTTATTTCATTACAAAGCCCTTTCTAGTCTCTTCCCCAAGTACTACAAGAGAAGATCTCTCCCAAATTTCGCAATTATTCGATACCGCGGATTGGCTTCCGCTATTTATAGTTGTTGCGAAAATTTTGATGCAGCGAACATGGCCTTAGGGCACGGGTAGAGATGTGGTTCTAACTCTTAGTAGTCTTTCTCAATGAAAGTTGTTCCAATCCACTTATGCGAGTATCGGTCAGATTCATTTCCACTCGCCTGATCTATTCAAAGACCACGGTTGCCCCTGTGAAAACATTGTCCATTCCGAGGTTATAACTGTGTGGTGCTGTTCTTATAGCAGAAACGATAAATACCTTTCTTCCGATGTTGAATGTTCCAAAGTATTCCGTATTTTGTTGGACAGATTCTACCATTGTCCTCTCCTGGCTTTCTAAACCTCCTTGCTGTTGGATGAGTTTCAGAGTTTCACAAATCGTTCAGATGCCTGCCCCTTCCAAATGGTTCCGCGTGGCTTCAGACACCAATCCTGCTGATCTTGCCAGACGCGGAATCTTTCTTTGGACCCTCTTGGCTCCGTTACTCGACTGATTGTTGACCGAGTTTCAATACCTCTCCTACTGCAAAGATGGACTTGGAGCGTAAGACAGCAAAAACTCATTTTTCCTATTTTCGAACATTCTTCAAAGATTGTCATCATTTCCCAGGGCAATTCGAGTGGTTGCATATGTGTATCGATTCTTCTGCCACACACATCCGAAATTTGGTTCGAATTTTTTCGAGGAATCTACTTTGATCACTAGTTCAGAACTATCTATGATTAGAGATGGAGTAATTCGAATGTGTCAAAAGATATATATCTTCCACTAGTTCGCTTTTGAATCTAAATCCGTTTCTGGATTCTAACGGCATAATTTGTGCTTGTGGTCATCTAGAGTCATCGTCGTGTCTCTCACATAACTCCTGCCGTACGGATACCAACACTCGGTCCAATTAATTCATCAAGTCAACATTCATGGTGTTGTAGAATGATTCGTACCCAATATTAGATTCCGAAAGCTAAAAACTTGATAAAGACGACTATCAGCAAATGCAAGCCTTGTATTCTCTATAAAAAGCTTTGTCAAATGCAACTCATGGCAGCTCTTCCTTTTGAGAGAACGACCTTCTCGCGACCGTTTGTTCGTACAGTCATAGACTTGGCTGCTCCTTTTGACATCAAAAGCTACAGCAGACGAGCCTGTCGTATAGCGAAAGGCTATGTCAGAGTTTTTGTGTGTTTACACTTCGAAGCGACTTCCAATTTGACAACGCCTACATTCATGGCATCATTCAACCGCTTTGTCTCTGGTAGAGGATGCCCATTGCATTTATATTCCCATAAAGGTACGACATTCGTTGGGGCATCCAAAATCTTAGGGAGAGAATTTCTTCGGACTTCGCACGCCGCTGTGACAGCTAACTATTCCATTCAAAACTTCAGCTGGCACTTTATTCCTCCAGGTGCCCCCAATATGGGTGGGCTTTGGGAAGAGGATATGAAAAGCTTTAAGTTCCACTTCCGAAAGTTCACTGGCTCCTTCAAATTCACGTTCGAGAAGTTTTCTACTCTTCTGACGAGAATTGAAGCTTGTTTTAATTCGCGTCCGATATCTCCGATGTCTCAGAGTCATGATTTTTCGCCCTTGACACCAGGACACCTCCTAATTGGTTCTCTGATACTTGCGTTCGCTGATCTGATTATTGGAGAACGTCCATCTTTAATCCTCAATATATGGCAGAAGCTCAAGGCTATCCATCAGAGTTTTTGTACTCGATGGAAAAATGAGTACTTGCGCGAATTGCAAAATCTTCCGATAATAATTTGAAAGAAAACGCGTTAGTCGTAATCGCAGACGATAATGTTCCACCAAATTCTTGGCGTCTTGGCCGAGTTTCCAAGACATATTTTGGCACTGATCATCGTGTTCGGGTGGTCGATCACAAGACCCATCAGCAAACTAGTCGTTCCTTTGCCCGACCACTAGTTTTCCAAATTCCGAATAAACTTTTCGCCGTTTTTTCATACAGTGCATCATAAAAAAGAAAAAAATTTAATTAATCAACTGAATTTTGTATCATATGCACTAATGTTTTCTTATTTTCTGAACAAAACACAAACTTACATATTAATTTTTTTCAGCTAGATTTAAGCCATAATTGGAGCTATATATTCCTACGGCATGAATTTCCTGATGCGCCTCTCCTATCTGTCCGTTGGAATCAATCAACTGTGTTTATTTACATGAGTATCGCCGTGAGGCCTTACTCATGGTATGCCATCACACATGGGGCTGTTTTCTATAATTGTTTTCTTGGTTATAATTCTTTTCTTCTTGCGGCAGCCAGCGCCCCTTTGGGGTACCCAAATTAATACCGAAAGGATTAGTCGAACTACCTTTGAGATAAGAAGTAGGTTCCCTTGGAAAAACTTCCTCAGGGCCCGCTTCCTCTCTCGACTGAAGTACCTTTGCAGTCACTTTGTATGAAGTGAGCTACATCCCGGTTAGGAGTGAGGTAATCTAGGAACACCTCGATAGACATTTTTCCAAGCTTCTGCCTTCCTTCAGCAACGCAACCTGAAGCACTGAAAACACATGTTCGGACAACAACAGCCAGCACGATGCTCCCACAAGGGGTTGAACGCCATCGACCAGGCAAGAACAATGTTCTTTGGGCCCCTGGTCACCCGTTCTACCAGAAGAGAAGAACCCTCTGTTCTGGGTTTTGCTTTATCATACCTCGCATGGAACTGGTAATCCATTATGTACGGTATAGATTTTCGATGTCCGAAGAAAAATATCAACACAGCAAATTAATGCCATGCTCCTCTAGTCTATTAACCATATCTCTCCACGATGGAACTCCATGGTCGTACGACTATTGAAACGGAAAAGATAAATCTTCTGATATCTCTCGACGGCTTCTCTATGTCCGCTCCTGTTGCCAGGATGTGTAATTGTCTTATCATACTATGACATCTCCCCCTTACTTGGTTTTCGAAAAACGAGTTCCAATGTCAGTTTGATGTCATATTATAGGTGGACTCCAAGACATAATCCACCTGTTCCTAGGGTGCCTGGCACAAGGCCACACTACTTTGTTTTTGTACGCAAGCATCATCCTTTGCCAGCCTAATTACAGGATCGGGAAGAGAGACAAAGTATCCTAGGAAACACCCGTTTACCCACCTGTCCGTTGGAATGTAACTTCTAAATATCATTAGCTTTCAATATCGTCAAGAGTATATATAAGACAGATCCGTTATTGCAGCAGCGCTGCAAGGCAGGCGGTAATGTTGATGCCAAAATATACTACGGCATTTTCGATCGTTTTTTATGTTCATCCTAGTCTGCTATCCGCCTAGCCACCCTAATATTAGTTTACTGAAAATTCGTGGCTTGACCGCGACATTCACACATCAATTTAAACTTTAAAAGTTTGAGTGGTGTGTATTACCGGTTGTTCTAAAGATGGCTACGATCGGTCTTAAATACTTTCTTCTAAAACCAAACTTCACTTGTTACTGTGAGTTCAAACGAGCTAGTTAAAATTGGCAAGCTTCCGCATAAATTATTTAAATTCAAATAAAGAAAACATATTTTTCAATTCCATCCTTCTAATTCTTGGAGTTTTCTTTTTCTTTATATTTCTACCCTTGGTAAATAATTTGTGAGAAATATCACAAATTTCTTTGTTTTATTATATTTCTGGCTCATACAATTATAAACCAAACGCCACCTTTCGCTGCGGGAAAAGTGGCTTTAAGTTTCCTAGTCCCCCACATTTTCGCTTACGTATAGCATATTTTATGCAAATATGCACAATTAATATAAGTATGCAATTTCTATGCTAAAGGATTTATTTTGATATATATTTTTATACAAATTTTTGGCATCATAGCTTAGAATGTGCGCAAGCAAATTTTATAAAGGGAAATAGTTATTTTTCACCACTATTATTTTTCCATTAAAAAGTAACTTTATTTTGCGAAGGGAAGAAAAGTGTGGAAAGTAAAGCGAATTGTAAAACCGCGCTACATTAGATAAAGCAGGAATTTACTATCTACGGGAGGATTAAACGCTCAGAATTCTATTCTAATCGAATAACTGAGGTGAGGACTATTTTAATGCAGTTCAGAAAAATAATTAAAATGAATATTTTTTGTGTTAATTATATCAATGTACAACACAAGCGATTCCAGCATAAGACCACCACTTTAAACTCTGAGAAAACTAAAGAATGGAAATATTTATTATATATTGATCAGATATTCAGGAGACGAGTTAACACTATTGATATCTTCTAACGAAGTTGTAAATATCTGAAGTATTTTTTAATTGAGGAAGCAATTGTTGATCCAATGACACCTTATGTTCAGATACCTTGTGGAACATTAAAGCCCATGTATAGCGTGGGGAATATGTTAAATCACATTTGAAACGCGCCTTGGATTTATCCGATTGATAGTTAACAAATATGGGTATAATACTTGTGTTTTTTGACACAAAATGCAAGTTGCATTCTTTGGTTTTCAACTTCAACTTCATTTTCTTACATCATTGTTCGAATTTATATAGTGACTATTTATTACAATTCCGCGCAAACAAAGCCAAACGACGGCTTGAGGAACATTAGTTCTGATGTTCCCAAAGACATCATAAAGCTGTATGATTGTGTTTGGGCACCAACGATCAGCTACTTGCGCAAATATTGCGAACTGATTGAACGCGAACGCGCCATAAAAGAACTCTTTATATTGTAATCCAAATTAATTGATCAGTATTTATTTAAAAGACAGATTGCATTCATCACGCGTATTTTATTGTGAAAGTTCATATTTAGATTTGCTCCCAAAATCGCTTTAAGTGCCAAGTGCCACCACATTCATCTTTTAAAACATTATTATGGAAACGCAAAAAGAAAGGAAAGAAATTAGAACGTCATGTGTGATGGTTTTTACTGATTAACTGATAAACAAATATCATGTTGACATGATTGCCTCCAATAGATGTGATGGATTGTGCAGGATTAATAAAATGCAAATGACATGGACTAGGACGTGGATTTACGTGTAGTTAAATGACTTAACGTTGCTGTATAGGTATTCTTAGTCCAACAGTTGGAAAATGCAATCTACTAGAGTATAAAAAACCGCACTCTGGTAAGTTATGGTACGATCAACTACGTCGCATTGCTTCCAAGGAAGAGTATCGTATACTGCATATATAGATACGCCAAAATGATTGTACCGCAAGGCTATCATTGTCGTTTTGATCATGAGAAACGGTAGTGCAACGATAGGGAGGATGATAAGGTTTCCCCTCCTGTCAAGGAAATAGAACATCTGGTGATGCATGCGAGGAGTATGCAAATATTTAGAGAGATTTTTTATTATATTTCTTATTTAATTCTAAGCTTATTATGTCCCGCGTTTAAGAAAGCGCTTCCAAGTGCGCAACCATCGCGGTATCACACGATATTTTGCCTATCGGCAAAATTACAATATTTGCGTACTTGCTTTAGCAGAGTTTGTTATCCCCACGAAGTTGATACATTTTGCGAAATGACACTGGCCGATACAAAGCCTTCAACATAGATAGGCAAAAATTATTGTGGCCCATTTTACAGCAAATGAAGCTTTAGGTAGAACGACAAGTTATAATTCGCCAATGGTAGTGCCAGATTTCTGAAACAACATTAAAGCTACCCGTGACGAATTTGAGAAGAAGTGATATTTTCTATGTACTAGACATAAGAGGTTGCTATTAAAGTCGCCATCTAATTAAATATATAATGAAATTTAACCATTCTATTTAACCATTTTAAATTCAATACTGCACACTTACCAGCAGGCCATTTGGGCTGATCGGGAAATTTCTCTTTGAAATTACGAAACAAATTAGATATTTCTGGGATTCCCGGAATTTCGACTAAAAATGCCAACGCTGCTTTTATATGGAAGAATTCAGTTGATGTGATAATTGTTATGCAATGGATGCTGAAATTCGTTTTAAGATTTCTAAAGTGATAGAGCTATGTCCGCCTGTATATAAATACAATTTTCTCAAGTCGTGATCTGAGAATAAAAATGAGCCAGCTGATCCGACATAAATCACTCTTCCAAATATAATATATTTTCTGATATTGAGGCAATTTGCAGCACCGATTCGGTTTCTCTACACCCAAAATAATCCTGAGATATCGTTTTTATGATAACATTTAAGATGACCTGAGAATACACTAAAACTCTGTAATTGAAGAAACGTTTCTAATTTTGTTGTTGTCAAATGAATGTCCCATTTCGACTCAAATTCGGCTCAAATTATGATATTAAATTATGAAATTATTATCTGTCCCAATTTTATGGCGTTATTGATGCCTATTGAAATAGCAAAATTCACTTTACTATATTAGTATGTTAATAATTAAAATTTTGTAAATAAATTGTTATTAGTCGCGAAAATAGGAAACATGTGATAATTTCAAAATATTTTCTTTAAAGGTCAGAAAAATGTTTGCGGATAGGTATGGAAATGGAAAATAGTTCATGCCAAAGGTTTAGGACGCAACGAATAAAAATTTGTCAACAAAAAATCAAAAAACAAAATAACCGTTATTTTCAGTTTTTTTTTTTTCAAAAAGTATTTATTTATTCATCAATAACTATCTTGTCCCCTTCAAAGTAATCCCCCTCAGATATAACACACTTATGCCAGCGTTTTTTCCAATCCTCGATACACTTCTGAAACTCGCTTTTTGGTATCGCCAACAGCTCCTGTTTCGATTTTTCTTTTATCTCCTCAATCGTAGCAAAATGCCTTCCTTTCATCGGTGTCTTCAGTTTTGGGAGAGGAAAAAGTCAGCGGGGACGAAGTCCGGTGAATATGGTGGTTGAGGCATGATTGTGGTTTTGCTTTTGGCCAAAACCGCACAAGCATCGTTGTGTGAGGTGGTGCGTTATCATGGTGCAAAATCCATTATTGGTTTTTCCACAATTCTGTGGGTTTCTGACGAATTGCTTCGCGCAAACGGCACATAACTTCAAGGTAGTATTCCTTATTGAGCGTACGATCTTGTGGCAAGAATTAATGATGCACCACGCCATTGCAATCGAAGAAAACAGTGAGTTCGGTTACATTTGACCGAACTTGACGTGCTTTTTTCGGCCTTGGCTCTTCTGGACGCTTCCATTGGGATGATCGGGCTTTGGTTTTCGAGGAAATCTGGATCGTCGTTGACGACGTTCAACAGCCCCTGAGCTATGCCCATGCGACGTTGTTTTTGCTCAAAATTTAGCAATTTTGGAACAATCTTCGCTGCCGCACGTTTCATTCCTAAAACATCCGTAAAAATTGCTTGGCACAAGCCGAACGATATGCCAACATCATCAACAACATCTCTAATAGTGATTCGACGATTATCCAGAATCATTTTCTTCACTGTTTCAATGTTTTCATCGGTTGTTGACGTGCTCGGGAGACCAGGACGAGCATCGTCATTGACATTTTCTCGTGTTCTGCTCATAGTAGACTCGCCAAACGCCACAGTCATCATTTCAAATATCCTTGCACATTTAATTTCATTTTTTATACAAAGCTTCTTCTTTGATCCACTTTTTCGGATAGTAAAAAATCGAAGAGCACACTAAAACACGACTAACCTTTTTATCTGTCAAAAACAAACTGACAATCCAAAATGACTGATATTTTCAACATATGAGTAAATAGCAGACATGTGTACCAACATAACAAAAAAAAAAAAAATTCAAAAATCTAACATACGTAACTCACGAAATTTGAAAATAATGGCTACTCTTTGATCACACCTCGTATATGAGTTCGATAATTCTTAAATTTCAATTGTTATAAGAAAATCAGATGCGCTACTTTTTTGAAATAAAAACAGCTTTCGGAAAATATGAATGCGTTTTTACAATGTAAATAAATATTATTATTATTATAGTTATATTACTTTTGTAGTTATATTGTATACATAAAAGTATCCATTAGTTCGGATATTCAATCAAATCCGCATTACCGAAATGTTATATAAAAAGAATACCCAATAAAAAAACCAACCAAAACACCGGCAAAGAAAAAATACGCTGTATTTTACAATTTTATTTCGATAAAGGCGACAATACAACACAGACGGCCAAAATAAGAATAATGTTTATGTTCCTGATACTGTAAAAGTCAATCAGGCGCAATTTTGTATTCGTAGATTTCGTTCCGGTATGTTCGATATCGACTAATTGTTAAAATTGCTGTTAAAATAACGGAAATTGTTAAGCACTGTTTCGGTCGGCGGTGGCAAACTGGAATTTAAACCGGCGACTGCTGAATTTTGGTGCAAATCCATTTAACGATTTTGATAGCACTTTCAGAAATAATATTAATCGTTTTAAAACATTTACCTATCGCAAATGAAAATGTTTTTATTGTCTAGTTTAAACTCTGTAAATTACCAAACAAATTTGAAAAAAAACAATTAAATATTTGACAACAATTAGTTTAGAATTTTTCAATTATTAGCAGTTACATTCTGACATTTTTTTATTTGTAATTTTAAAAGGCGTATTATTTTATTTAGAAATATTTAGATTTTTTTCTGCTGCGTTTCGAAGAATTAAATGTACATTAGTTTTAAATATTTGGAATTATGGAACAATGTTTCTTCAATACTTTTAATATTTTTTTTTTTTCAAGATAAGACTGGTTTTTTACGTGGTTTTCAATAAATTTTGTTATTCAAAAAGGCAAGAGAAACAAATCAAGGAAATTAAAATTTCATGAGAAATGCAAATTCAGCGAAGTTGCATTCTCTGTGTAATACTTTGAAATCACTTTTCTATAACAGAAGTCTTTACCGAAACACATGTGACTTTGCTCCTACATTGAACTTCCTAAAGCAGTTCTCATACCGACTTCTACGCTGGTGTGTTGCCTTCATATGACGAAGAGGCACTATCGTTTCTCCAGCCTAAACAGCGAAGGCAGAATAACAAAAGTAGCTTCTGCACAGATTCAAGGGAATTCAAATAGCATGAATTTAGCGCAACAGAAGCACATTCATGTATAGGTTTTACGAGATATGAAATAAAGGGTGTCCCAACAAGAACGCAAGATTTAAATTTTAAATAAAACAATTGAATTGTTTCTCTGGCTGTATGATATGTGGCGCGGTCTTGTAGAAACCACATGCCCTCCATATTCATTTCTTCAATTCTAGGCACGAAAAAACTGGCTATCATTTCACGACACCGAACACCATTGACTGTTTGCGCTTGACATACCTTATTTTCATAAAAAAAAGATCCAATGATTCCTCCAGCCCAAAATCCACACCACAAAGTAACACGTTGAGGATGCATTTGCTTCTCGTGAATCGCCCGAGGATTTTCCTCACCCCAAATGCGACAATTCTGCCTATTGACAAAGCCATCAAGGTGGAAATGGGCCTCGTCACGGAAGATGACGTCGTCATCGTCAAAATTCGCTGCATAGTGGATTTGGAGACACCAATTTGCTGAGTTCGGTGTCGAATTGAGGTGGATGGAGTTTGAGCGACATCATCACGTACAGCTGCGACATTTTCGGTCGATTGACCTGGTCAAAAGCGCGTTGTTGTCGTTACATCACTAACAAACCCAGTTTTGGCAAATTTATCCATTAATCTCTTTACAGTTGACTCTTTTGGAGCATTATTGTGACCCCAAATTGATCGTAATTTGCGAACTGTAGCCGCAAAACTTTTACCATTTTGGTAAAGCAATTTCACAATGAGAATCCGTTGTTCATTCGTGTAGCTCTCCATTTTTACTAAACTCGTACCTTCTACTAGCAAACAATAACAATTGTTCAAATGTCAAACAATGAGACTTCGAATGGCGCCAAATTTAAATCTTGCGTTCTTGTTTGGACACCCTTTACGTATAACAATTTTTCTTTGTTCATCTCTCGGTCAATGAAATACATTTTCCTACTCATAAAAACTTTAAGATCAAGGAAAGTGAAAACTAGTTCTAGTATAATTCCGGTAATAAAATATTTAGAAGCACCATATGCTTGCATTTTTAAAGTTTCAGCTCCGATAAGTTAACTCTGCTTCATTCTCCAAACATATCAATATCATTCAAGAGTTAAATAAAGCTGTTCGTATCGCTATAATTACAAAATTGATTTATATTTACATTACAGAACGTCACTCATTATATTCTAGAAGAAATGCACGGTTTGACCCGAAAAACATTTTGAGGAAATCCAATATGATCAATCTTCACTATTAAAATATCGTGATCAACCCTATTAAAAGCATTACTGACTGTGGTATCAATTATACTACTTTGTTTTCTATTCAACAAACATAAAGAATACGTATGTCATAAATTCCAAAAGATTAGTGACAGTTGAAAGTGCTCTAAGAAAACCCTGTTGTTTGATGACATAAGTGACTTAACTTCAAATGTAAGATTATTAGTTACAAACAAGTCTTTCCATTAATTTTGGTATGTCACTAAGCTTTGTAATTACTAATGTCGGTTTTTCCAACAGACTTTTATAGCAGTGTAATAAAAGATTTTTTCTAAAAAGGCTGAAAGTTTCTTATTAATAAAAGCTTGTCAAACATTAAACTCGAAGGAAAACTAAGACTTGGTAGACGTCACCTCAAGATACAAGCACCACCATCACTATCTGGAGCTGCTTTATATGAACAGACTTAAATGTCAACATTTAAAATGTGAGTTCTCTCAACATGATAAAGACAATGCGGGGCTTACTTCGAGTCTGCATGCCTATATGTGGGCTGGAAGAAATCTAAGTACATATGTACATACAATAACAAGATAGCCTGATGACGAATTGTCGTTAAAACGCATTAAAGATAGCATAATGTTATGACAAAAAAACAATTGCTAACAATGTCATAAAATCTTTTCAATATAGAATTCATGAACATAGGTCATAACTGTCAATTTCAGTAAGATATATATGTAAGAATTCACTTTTATTTGTAAATGTTAAAGTTTTTTTAAAAAAAAAAGGAAAGTTAAATATAAAAAATAATATTTTCCAAAAGCTAGGCCGACTTCGACTTGGCAAAACTGCAATAAACAAAACGGATTAGATTAACGCGACAGAGCAGAGCACTTTTAAACTTACAACGTTTAGCGACTTTCTTCGACTGACTCTCTTCATTCCTCGTCAACATTACGGCCTTGAGAGCGAACGGCACCAGAGTTGCCGTCCACATATATATATTCAATTTCGTGGAACTAGTCTTAACGGCAGGCTTCTGAACCTTAGATAGTAGTTCACCGAACACCGTAGTGGTCGGCCAATTCAATAGTCCACGCCAGACAAAGCTGAGAAAATCTACAAATTGATATTGGACGATCGTCGGCTAAAGGTGCGCGAGTTAGCGGAAATGATAGGCATTTCAATAAGTGCTATACAACGTATATTGACCGAAGATTTGAAGATGAGAAAGCTGTGCGTAATGTTTATGGCGCGCTTGCTTTCAATGGAGCAAAAACAACGTCGCCCCCGTTAATTGTTGCAAATTGCCCATGTTTCGCGAGGGCCTTACAAGAAGCGTTCCCGTCATTCGTGATACCACATCCACCTATCTTTGGAAGATCCACTCATAGTTTTTAATACATGCCTTTCTTTTGTTAACTACCTCCATATCATCATCATTGTAATAGAATTACCTTAAGTTATTTTTTGATCGGATGAAACTTTTCAGAATAATAATTTGTTATATTGGGTAAGTTCTTTAATATTGCTCTACATATAGCACAAGCTTGAGTAGATTAAGTGTCAGTCAGGATATTCAAAACTTTTCCATCGATTACCATCAGTTACAACCCAAAAGTAATAGATTCCTCTTTTAACATTACTTCTCTAGTTTCTTTTATAAATTCTAATTTCAAATGTCGACAAAAACTAGTGGCATTCGATTATTCCGAAGAATTGTTCCTGACATTCGCAAGTCTCAGAAGAACCACGGTGGTCGCCAATAGGAAACATTTCGTGTTGAGAGATGTGCTTGAATGGTGATAATTTTGTTTGCACCCAGAATCAATTCAGTAAATGTTAAGTTATTTTTAGTGGGATTCATAGAAGCTATAATAGCTTATTTTTGGGACTTCGTTATTCTTTCTCCTGTGTGAGATAGAAGCATTTGTAATGGCGCTTTGGCAATTCTTTCACTAATGGTTTCAATTGTCCTACAACTTTTTTCACTTCTACAATTTTCATGTACGAAAGAAATGTATTACCGTTTCGCTGCTTTCCTTATTTACGAATGTTATAACATTGCCTTCTCGAAAAGTTATTTTCAAGAAGAGAAGCTAATGCTCCCTCTCCCGAAAGTCGGCTTGGCATTTTTGGTTCCTCCAAACACAATTTCCTAATTTGTATACGTCTTGGTGGATTTTTCATTGGTTCCAAGAACCACAACCAAATCTGTTGTTCCTTGCTTACGAACTGACACTGATGCGACATGGCAGGTCAGTTTCATAATTTTTGCCAGAATGAAATCTAGGCAGCTTTTGTCCTCCTACTCCGATCGTATTTTCTAGAATATAACATATGAGGACTTCTGATTATATTTCAGTTGCTCTGTCACGCATTTCGAATACTTATTCTAAAGTTAACCAAACTGCATGTAGCTTGAAAGTTCTCTGTTCTCCGTGACACTTTTCCTACATTGACACAAGGTTTTGGAAAATATTCTAACGTCTTCTCTCAAAGAACTTGTTAGCTATCTGGATTGGTTTGTTCAACTTTTCATTCAATCAAGAACAGCAGCTCTGAATTTTTAAATAATAGGTGGTCCGGAAAAAAATTTTTCTTCTCAGAAAACGCAAAAAAGCGGTAAACAAAAACAGTAAACAAATACATGACAAAATAATCTAAAATTACAATTTTTTTTTATATTAGCTCCACCAAATGCAACCGAAATTTTCATATGCCATATTTACATATAGAAGATTGTAATGAGAAAAAAACAACAATAGGAAATATTGATAAAATGTAATTTTGGCCGGGGAAAGCCGCTTCCTAGATCACAGTGCAATGGTAGATGTTAGACTGTACTTTTCATAAGTCGGCTTGGAACTTTAACCTATTTTATTACTGAACACATTTTTGGTAATTTTTGGAAGCAAGCATTTTATTTAAAAATTATCCATAGAACTTTCGTTCAATGTTCAAAAGTTGAAATAAATTTCTCATTTTACTTTAAGCGATCTCTATGTTCTCCAAAAGCTTACAGGAAACAGTTTTTTCCGAGCATACCCGAACAATACGGACATTTCAGTCAGGTGAACTGATTTACATATATCTTCACCTATCGTCCTATTATATTGCTCAACAAAATAAGCAAACTTATAACTTACGTATAATATGGACGAAGCACTATTTTTTGCTAAATCGGCCAATTTATATCGGCAATGAATTCAATTTTTATTCGCTGCTGTCTCATAAATTGTACTGAATCCAGTGCTATTGAAAGAAATATATGGGTCCATGAATATGTGCGTTAAATTATAAATTTGCATCAGAATTTTACCAGAGATGATGATTTTTCTCAACTTTTACAGAAAATTAGTAACGGAATGGAAAGGAACAGAAACGGAATTCTATTAATTTGAATATATGGAGGATAATTGAATTTTAGGAACTCGATTAACAAGTATGGGAAACTGCAGAAGGGGTGAGACAACACAACCGTTTTCTCAAAGTGTTTTTCAAATTCTGGCAAGCATTATAAACCAATACTGTTACATTATTACTGACCTCATCATCGTTCATTCAGCTGAGTGCACTCGTTGTGAACGGTCGTGTTTATTCAGAGCGCTTTTCGGTAATTTTTCCAGTGTTTGAGTTTTAGATATACAGTGCAGTTCTCGTAGTTGTTTAGTTAGTGACATCACAGAGCAGTGCGGTTGCTGTGTGTTTTGTTTGTGCGGGTAACCGAAAGTTGTTTTCGTTCATCGTAAACAACTTCCTATAGTGAGTTGTAGTGTGGGAGTTGTTGCTATAGAGCAACGGGATTTTGTTGTTTACGATTTGACATTTTTGTGATTTTGTAAACAAGTCCCCTCATAGTGTGTCTTGCTGTGGGCTTTGTTGCTATTAAATAGCGTCACATTTTCTGGTGAGTAGAGTGATTAGTGCTAATTGTTAGTGTAAGTTTGGTGCTGTGTCTGTTGACCAATGGTTGACAGGCGCAAGAAGGCTGCCCCGATCGATGGGGGGTCCGCATCTGCTGTTGCCAAGAAGCGGCGACATAAGGCTAGGGGCTGCAATGAGGAGGCAGCGGCAGGGAGTGAGGCGTCCGCTACGGTACCTTCGTCTAAGGTGAACTCACCAGGAGTGGGCAGAAGAGGAGCAGGTCAATCGGCCAAGGTTCCAACTTCTTCCGCTTTGGAAGATCTGATAAACCTTGAAGGGTCGGCACCTGGGAAGAAGCCCTTAGTGGCTGAGACAGTGGGCGCTTTGGCTGTAATAGGTAGGGCGCGACGGATCCCCGGACAGATGGCGGCCGCGGTTACGGACAGGGAGAGCGTGGACAGAGTGCTGCTGAAGGAGCTCCTGGGTTACTCTGCGGAGTACCAGGACCTCATCATGGAGCTCGTTGCGGAGAACGAGCGCATTAAGGGCCGCATCAATGTGCTGCGGATGGGTGCAGCGGCGAGCAGCAGCGTGAACGCCGTCCGACCTGCGGGTACCGGCCAGATGGCGCCTCCGGTGACGCGAACTCCGGTGGCGACTGCGCCCGTAGCGAAGGTTCCGGTTGTTCGGCCATCAATCGCTGCACTAGCTGTTGCCAAGCCCGTCGAGACCTGGCTCTTGGTGGTTCGTGAGTAGGCTCGTGAGCGAGGTCGGACCCACGTTGAAGGAGCGGGTCCATGAGAGCAAGGCGCTCCGTGGCGGTGGAGTTCTATTGCGGACTCCGACTAGGGCGGAGCTTGCGAAATTCAGGCAGGAGTGTCGGGCAAAGAAAGATGTCTGCTTCCGCTGTGGCCAGCAAGAGCATATGGCCAGGGACTGCTTCAACCCAGTCTCGTGCCGTAACTGTGCTCTTCGGGGGGAGCCATCGGATCACCGTATGGTGTCTGAGGACTGTCCGCTGTATTGCGCAATGGTAGCCAGGGCGAAAGCAAGACATTAAGATGGGTACCCGCCTCGCTGCAATGGCGGAACTGGGGAAGGCCATTTGTGAAAATGGTTGCAGCATTGCTCTTATACAGGAGCCCCACGTAGCCATAATGGGGTGCGTGGGTTACCTGCTTTTATGCGGGTATTTCCTGACAAAAGACATAATGCTGCAGTCATTGTCAATGATGGTCACTTATATTGTACGAAAGTTTGTAGCTCGGAATGGGGGGTTTGTGTTTTTGTTGAAGGCGATATCGGTAGTCTTCTCCTAGCTAACTTGTACTGCAACTTCAGCGAGCCTTTGGAGCCATATCTTGTGTATATGGATACAGTGTTATCACTTTCTAGTGGTAACCCTGTAATCTTCGTTTGGACGCGAACGCATGTTCCCCGATGTGGTTCAGCAAGGTAACCGGCGTTACGTCCGGCTACCAGAACCAATCTCGGGGTGAGGTGCTAAGTAAGTGGATGTTCTCTAGGGGACTCCACGTGGTGAACGAACTGTATACGTTCGATAGTGGGCATGGACTTAGATTGATGTGCCGAATAGCGCAGCCATATCCAGGCTTCGGACTATATGGCAGGTCAGTCCGTCCGTGAGTTACCATAACTATATTGAAGTTGTGCTCACTTATGAACGGATTGAAGGTAGCAGCGTAGGCATCAGGCGGTGGCGCACCAGGAACGTTAACTGGGATGCGTATGGGTCACACATCGCAGCTGCGGCTGCCGATGTGCGCTTGGAAGCCTTTAATCATACTACGGTGGATGATCAAGTATCAACGATTGTTGAGACTGTTCACCGCGTCAACGACAGTCTCCTTCATAGGAGCGTGAGGCGTACTAGGAGGAGAATAAGGTGATGGACACAGAAGTCGGAAAAGGAGAGAAGTTCGACGCCTCAGGAAACGTTTCCAGAGGGGTAGGCGAACAGAGGCCGCCGACTTGGACCGCCTCAGATCATCGTACAGAGCCGGACTTATAGAATATAAGCAAATGCTTATAGACGTTAAGGAGTCAGAGTGGCGCGAGTTCGCTTCTCGGCATAGAGATGATCCTTGGGGACATCTCTACCGCATCTGTAGGGGAAAGGGCAAGAACGTGGAAGTTTCAGGAATAAAGGAATGCGATACCATCCTGACTTCCTGGGCGGACTGCGTTCAGGCTTTGTTGCGGGAGTTCTTTCCTAGGTCTGAAGCTCTGGCCCTGCCTTCTTCGGAGGTGGTACCCGGTGCGCCAGAATTGGAAAGAGCAGAGATCGTGGAAAGCATGACGCTTGTCAGATCTCGTAAGTCACCCAGTATGGACGGAATAACCGGAGAAATGTGTAAAAGCATCTGGAAGGCTATCCCGGACTACCTCGAGGCTGTGTATAGGCAGTGTGTACATGTTGGCTATTTTCCACGTCAGTGGAAAACAGCCAATGTCATTGTTCTCCTTATATCGCCCGATAAGATCAGGAGCAATCCTCGATCTTACAGGGGTATTAGCCTGCTTCCAGTGCTTGGAAAAGTACTGGAAAGAATAATGGTGCAAAGACTGAGTGAGAGAGTCATTGATGGCATGTGCCCTTATCAATACGGCTTCACAAGGGGTCGTAGTGTTGAGGATGCCTGGATCTACGTTCAGAGGTGCGTGAGCGAATCCACTGAGAAGTATGTTCTCGGTGTATTGGTGGACTTCAAGGGCGTTTTCGATTACCTGTTGTGGGTGAGGGTGTTGGAAAGGCTTCAGGAGGTAGGGTGCCAGGAGTTGCGCCTTTGGCGTAGTTACTTCTGTGGCAGAACAGCTAGAGTAGTTGGGGCAAATAGTGCGGTGGAACTCGATGTTGCTCGTGGCTGCCCGCAGGGTTCCATCCGCGGTCCATTTATATGAAAACTAATGATGAACCCATGATTACGCGCATATGCTGATGACCTACTCATCATGGTTGAGGGTCCCTCTCGTTCTCGGGTGGAACAGAAGGTTCTGGCCATGATAACGATAGTTAGGCAATGGTCGGAACATGTCGGCGTAGATGTTGCTGTCGATAAGACCAGCATGATGCTCTTGCGGGATAGATTATGTCGCAAGCCTCTTGTTTGTTTGCCTGATGGGTCTGCGCTCAGTGGCCTCATTTGGATCGGCTGAGAGGGAAGCTGGTTAGCGCTGTCGGCCAGCTTAGACGAGTGCTGAGGAGTGACTGGGGGCTTAGCAGACGAACTGTTCGTGTCGTCTATCAGGGGCTGTTTGTTGCTATGGCAACTAACGCTTCCCCTGTGTGGTACGAATCGGTGAAGTCTGCATTCGGGTACCGTAAGATCCACTCTTGTCAGAGAGTGGTGTTATTGGCTTGCATGCCAGTTTGTCGTACGGTTTCGACAGAAGCCCTTCAAGTACTAAAAGGTGATGCCCCGCCGGATCTTGTTGTTATCCGTCGTGTGACGGAATTCAAGGCCAGGAAAGGGTATGCATTTACGGGAACGGACTGGCCCATTGAGGGGGTAGAGAGCATGAGTAGGGCTGAGTATAGGGGGCTCTTGGACGAATGTGTCTTGTCGGGATGGCAAACACGTTGGAAAGAGAGTCAGAATGGACGTGCAACATTTAGGTTTTTGCCAGATGTTAGGTTCGTTAGAAGAAACCCTGACTTTGGTGTTAACCTCTGTCTTGGTTTCTTGCTGACGGGACATGGGTCTCTCAATGCCTTCCTGGATAGGAGAGCCTTGTCCGTACGCTAGTCGTGCAATTGTGGTGCACCAGTCGAAGACTGGCGGCACGTTTTGTGCGAACGTCCCTTATATGCAGATATAAGGGACCTCCAGGGATTAGCGGTAACAAAGTCTGGGGATGACTGGATAGTTAGCAATATATTCTCTGCTCAGGGTTGTTTGGCTAGAGTAACAGTGTTTGCTTCCAGAGCGTTTGCTAGGCGTAGGGCTACTGCGACGTAATTGTGGCAAGTGGGTCTGCTGACCTTTTCAAAGCTGTCTGACCTGGGGGTTGAGGGGCTTCGGGACTGTTCGGATCATGCTGATCCCACAATCCCATTCAGCTTGATAGTCGGCAGCTGTGTGCTCGATTGCGGGGGCACCAATCGCTGGGCCGGAAGGGGTTGAAACTGGAAGTGGATTTTCTACAGAGTTAGATTATCTACGAAGTTTGACCAACGGCTTTGTCTGGCACCGGGGGTGATAGGGATACACACGGGCTGGTCTCGGGTTCGTGGCCTGTCATCTGTATCTCTTTGATCTCTCGGGGGGTACGGACAGGCATGGGGTTTTCCCTATGTCTATATTTCATGGTTGCCGTTCTCCGTCGCAGAACGGAAGGAGTTTGGAGTTTTCCCCGCCTCCCACCGATGAGGGTACTGCATCCTTGCAATGTAGTATCGACCGTTCCATCTGCCTGGGGTCTCCGTGCCTGCAGGTATGTAAAAATCTCCAGTCTGTACTCTTTTGCCACAGGGCGACCAATCCCGTGAGGTATGATATATAAATCACGACTTGGTAGTAGCTTTGCTTTGTGCTCGAATGTGGAGTTGCATTGCAAGCGGGTGCTACAGACCCATAGAGTAGCAGAGATGGTAAGACAGATCTCACCTCCGCCAATGGGGAGTATGTTCCATACTAGCATAATCAATTTGGTATCTCCTGGCTGCGAAGAAAGGGCTGACAATATGTCTTAATGCCACAATTGTCAGCCCCTTTTCCTAGATAGCCCAAGGTTTACTTGGCTATCCCAGGGAGGCGTTGGCAATCGCATTGTAATATGCCCAGTGTGTCGCACACCGTGGGTAAGGCCTTCACGGCGAGACTCACGTTAAACCCTCGTGGACTTCTTCTGACCTCATCTAATGTAATGTTAATAAGGTTCTAAAGATCGTTATTAATCTTATATAATATACAGACTAAACTAACAAAACTATATACTGCACCTATTCTGATATTCTCCACTATACACTAAACTATGTTGTATCTTAACTCCCAGCATCATACATTTACTTCACAACATCAGCCTATGCTAATTACTGTTGTTGTGTTGTTGTTATTTTGCCTGAAACAAACAAAAGGATTAAGTTAACCCGTTTATTGCTCTTGAATTGCATTGGTAAAGTCAATGCGTGCTTGCGTCGCTGATCATTCTGTTGCTGATTTGAAGCTTGCTTTACATATACACAAGAATATAAAGTTCACTCAAATCAGCAACATTTGTAGCTTAGTGAAATTTTAATAATTTCAAGGGAGTCACTTCTTTTCTGGATCTTTGAGCAGTCAACAAAAACTTGCTAAGTATTTTAATGATATGATTGTATTACTGAAATAAAAGTTCCTGTTCTTATTAATATTATACCAAGAAAAATTTCGGTTTTGTTCTACCGGGGAAAATATAACTTATTCATAATCATTGGCGCCGAAACCCAGGAATCTCGTTCATTAATTTTTAAAAATTAATTTGTTCATATAAAATTAAAAGTTTCTGTTGTGTGTATTAAAATTAGTGGAAAACTACAAGTGGCAGTTTAAGTGAAATCAATTAATTAGAATGAGTGATCTAAATAAAATGATTCAATGACAACGCGATTTGTTGCGATTGATATCTCAATATGAGACTCGTTTCGAAATGAAAGCCAGTGCGGAAAAACAAATGGATATCTGAATGCTTTGGGACAAAAGGTGAATACCATGTTTAATAAGTTGATTCATGATGAATCCATAAATGTTCCGTATATGAGTGCTGATGTATATATGAAATTTTCTGAAATGTATTTTGCATTTAAAGGCAAGATTATGGGGTCTTTTCCAGAACATTCCACTCTCCATTCCCCTTATGCAAGTACTTCCGCAGCCCCGAACAGTCGCTCAGACACAACCATTGGCTTAGAGACGAAGCTTCCAAAAATTTCACTGCCTGCATTTTCTGGAGAATATATGGAATGGATTCCATTCCGTGATATATGTATATTGCTCTTTGCGCATAATAACGATTCACTCACAAGAATTCAAAAATTTTATTACCTAAAAGGCACGCTTGTTGACGAAGCCGCTAATTTAATAAAAAGTTTCTGCCACAGAAGCAAATTACGATTCAGCGGTGAAAATATTAGAAACTAGATATCATAACCAAAGAATGATCGTTGGAAATTTAATTTTAAAGCTGTTCAACATTACAAAGTCTGATGGTGGATTTCAAACCATTAAAGCATTAATTGACTCTGCGGAAGAATGTCTTTCTTCGCTAAAGAATTTAGAAATAAATACCCGTAGCTGGAACCCAATTTTAGTGTATATTTTTGCTTAAAAACTTGATCTTCAGACTCGTAAAGATTAGGAACTATCCTTAAATTCCAATACCGAAATTCCAACACGTTCAGAAATGTTCGAGTTTCTAGAAAAAAAAAACTTTCTCACGCTGGAATCATTGAACGATGAATTCCCATCTACGAGAAAACAAAAAAATACTTAATTCTTTCAAACTAAGAAGACAGCATGTCATTCCGGCAACTTTTCCAAACTATACAAACCTCATGTGCATATTGTGGGAAAAAACACTCACTTTCCGAATGTTTTATATTTTTTGCTCTGCCAATAAATAAAAAAATAAATTTTTGCAAAACAAAGGTATTTGTCGTAATTATCTGTCAATTGGACATGATTACAGTGAATATAATTCATTATTCCAATGCATTCTGTGTAAACAGCCTCATCACACCATGCTTCATACGGAGCTCCGTGACCAAACGAATCAGGCTTCGAACAACTTGCCCTCTTCATCCATTTCGAATAGCAAGTCAAGTCACTTCCCATAGTGCGAACTATTTTCAATCAGTTTTGCTTTACACAATTCGAATGTGCGTAACTACTTCTAGTGGTAGCTTTCCTTTGAGAGCGCCTCTAGATCTGGGTTCTCAGGGCAGCCTAATAACCGAATCTGCTGTTCAACTACTAGGTCTAAAGAAAAAGAGGTCGCACTGCAAAATAATTGAAATTGGAGATGGAGGAGCTAATTTATCTAAGTACACTGTGACTCTAGATTTATGTTCTCGCAAGTATGAGCCAATACTTTCTTGCACAGCTTTAGTACTATCAGCTTTGTCATCTTATACCCCAGAACCTTCCTCAAGGCATATGTCAATGCCAAATATTGATGTCCAAAGTTTAGCTGACCATTGTTTCATAAGTCTGATGAAATTGATATGATACTCGGTGCAGATATTTGCCCTAAGATTAAAATACCTTCTGAATCGTTCATACATAACGATCTTTTCTTTCAAAATACATTCTTTGGCTGGGTGTTTTCTGAGTCTACCTACCAGGAGCCTTCAAGTAGAGTACATATTCATAATACCAGCTTGGAAAATATATTAAGGTCGTTTTGGGAGCAAGGGGAAGTTCCTGTGCAGAGAGATTTGTTAAATGAAGAATTGTCTTGTGAACAATACTTTCAAAATACTACTAAGCGCACAGATTCTGGAAAGTACACGGTAAATTTGCCATTTTGTTCTGTCTTAAGTGTTAAGTTTGCCCGAACTTAACAACAATGTCATAAATGCTTTCAAACGTCTACGGAATTTGGAAATCTTATTTTCCAAACGACCTCTGTTTGGTGAAAATTATAAAACTTTCATGAGAGAATATGAATCCTTAGAATGATCTTCCCTCAATTATGACAAAATGGAGAACTCATAAAATTGCGTTTGGTGCTGACATTGAGAAAATGTTTTGTCAAAATGAAATCAGTCCAAACCACCGCAAATATCAGCAAATATTATGGCGATATGATTCCTTTGATGAAATTGTTATTTATGAATTAAACACATTGACCTATGGCGCAAAATCAGCCCCATATTTAGCTATTCGTGTTGTAAAAGAACTTTCAGAAGATTTCAAATCGGAATTTCCTACAGTCCCAAGAGTTTTGGTGGAAGATTTGTATGTGGATGACATTATATCAGGCGCAAATACTGTTGAAGATGCCATCAATTTATACAAACATTTGTGCAAGTTGCTGAAATTGGGTGGATGCAATCTACGCAAATGGGTTACAAACTGTATAGAACTTCTAAAAGAAGTTCCACACGAAGATAGGGAACAATCCCACACTCTAGACTTTGATCACGATAACGTCGTAAAAACTCTTGGTATTCAGTGGAATACGAAAAGTGACACCTTCAACTTTCAAACTAATGTCGAAGAGATGCGATCTATATATAAACGCACTATTCTCTCGAAAACTGCAAGGTTATACGACCCATTAGGATGGTTAACACCAGTAACAATTGTTGCTAAGTCCATATTTAAAAGCCTATGGGAATGTGGTTTAGACCGGGACACTAATATACCAAGAAATCTCCAAAGTCAGTGGCTACAATATAGACTGTCACTACCCAAACTAGCAAAATTGACAATTTCCAGGTGGCTTCATTGGTCAGAAGCATCAACAATACAACTACATTGCTTTTGTGATGCATCAACGGTAGCTTATGCAGCTTAGGTTGGCTCCGCAAACCTCCTTCGTGCTGGACAGTGTACGTTGCTAATAGAGTTGCAGAAATACAACGATCAAGTAATCCTGTTCAATGGAAATATGTTCCCTCTGCATTAAATCCTGTGGATTGTGCATCGAGAGGATTTCTTCCTCACGAGTTACTTGAAAACCAAACTTGGTGGTACGGTCCAAAATTCCTCTATGAACACCCTTCCTCATGGCCCAAAACCAATTTTTCAAACTAATAAAGAGGAAAGAAATTCTAAACTTGCCACTCACATCTCTAATGAACTTTCTTATCCTGATATGCTTTCCAAATGCTCTAAATTACAAAAGTTTCTTCATGTCACGGCTCTCTGTTTTCGATTTGTTTATAATTGTAAAAATCCTCAAATAAAACAAATAAATCCATTAACAGCAGCGGCACTAAATAAATCTTTACTACTTTATGTAAAACTTACACAAAGTGTCGATTTTCCTCACGAAGTGAAAATACTTTCAACAAACCAAGAGCTTAAAAAGAGTTCGATTCTTAAATTAATGTCATTTATTGATGAAAATAATATTATTCGTGTTGGAGGTCGTCTGCAGAATTCGAAACTTCTGTATAACGTAAAACATCCAATATTGTTAGCAAAATCTAATCCACTATCAAAACTAATTGTTGCAGATTCACATGAGAAGACTTTACACGGTGGATTAACATTGACTATGTCATATGTAAATCGGAAATTTTGGATTATTTCTAGAAACCAGCTAGGGAACTCTGTCATTCATAAATGTTTACGTTGCTTCAAATACTCAGCTCGCACATCACAACAAAACATGGGAAATTTGCCACATGTTCGTCTGGATGCTACACGGCCATTTAAGCATAGTGAAATCGATTATGCTGGACCCATAAATAACAAAGCCTCAACTATTAGATCTGCAGTCATCAGTAAAGGATATATTTGTCTATTTGTGTGCATGGTCACGAAAGCTATACACTTGGAAGCAGTTTCGGATCTAACAACAAACGTCTTCATGGCTGCCTTCCGGCATTTTATTTCTAGAAGAGGTAGTTGTTCCGATATTTATTCTGACTGTGGTACAAATTATTATTCCATTATTATTCCACCTGCATCACCAAATTTTGGTGGTCTCTGGGAGGCGGCGTGAAATCTGTAAAGTACCATTTGAAGCGTATTATGAACGACAGACTTGTTAGTTTTGAAGAGTTGACTACTTTATTGTGTCAGATTGAAAGCTGCTTAAACTCTCGGCCACTTTGCCCTGTTTCTTCTAATCCGAGCGATTGTGTTGCTCTTACACCATCACATTTCTTAATAGGAGAGCCAACCATCTGCATCCATGAGGAATCGCTTCTGGACTGTAATATAAATCGTCTTAATCGATGGAAATGTATTGAAAAGCTTAAGCATCATTTTTGGCAGAGATGGCATAAAGAATACCTCAACCGTCTGCAAGCTCGTCCAAAGTTGCTAAGCTGAAGCCCAAGTTGGAGATCTGGTGTTAATAGCAGACGAAAGATGTGGTCCCGGGCAATGGCATTTTGGACGGATACGGGAACTACATCCAGGTGCTGACGGACATATCAGGGTAGTATCTGTTCTGACCAGAAATAACATTTTAAAACGGCCGATATCTAAACTGTGTTTTCTTCCAGATAATTCGGATCATACTTATTCTAAAGAACCTGCTACCAGTGATTGGAATGTTATACCTACAAACCTGGAAGGATGGAGTCTAATTTCAGACGCTGTGAGTCAGAGCACAGCGGAGAAAATTCTCGACTAAAACGCTCCCAACGATAGACCATCCTTCTTCAGAACATTATTCATAAACATTCGTTCATCGGGGGGAGAATGTTACATTATTATTGACCTCATCTAACGTAATGTTAATGTTCTAAAGATCATTATTAATCTTATATAATATATAGACTAAACTAACAAAACTATATACTGCACCTATTCTGATATTCTCCACTGTACACTAAACTATGTTGTATATTAACTCCCAGCATCATACATTTACTTCGCAACATCAGCCTATGCTAATTACTGTTGTTGTGTTGTTGTTGTTTTGTCTGAGACAAACAAAGGTATTAAGCTAATCCGTTTATTGCTTTTGAATTGCATTGCTGAAGTCAATGCATGCTTGCGTCGCTGCTCATACTGTTGCTGATCACTTTACATATACACAAGAATATAAACTTCACTCAAAGCAGCAACATTTGTAGCTTAGTGAAATTTTAATAATTTCAAGGGAGTCACTTCTTTTCTGGATCTTTGAGCAGTCAATACAAAAACTTGCTAAGTATTTTAATAATATGATTGTATTACTGAAATAAAAGCTCCTGTATTTATTAATATTTTACCAAGAAAAATTTCGGTTTTGTTCTACCTTATTCATAAACAAATACAATGGACAAAAATTTAGGCTGCTGGAGACTACGTATGAAGAGTAACAATAATGGGGGTACTAGAAGAGGGGGTACTAGAAGAGGTAGATTCGTCTAATTTTGGGCTACGTCAAGTTATACGAAATTACATTAAAATACGAAACTACATTATCGGGCATCGTTCAATCGACTGAAAATAAGCACATTGTTCCGTATTTGGAATGTTAATACATTGCTTAAATATACTAAGTACAGGGTGTCCGTCGGGAAGGTATACTAATTTGTTTGTTTATAATTTTTGATTAAATGAAAGAGAATGGATCTTATATTGATAAATGTTTTATTTAATGTCAGTAATTATGTATGGAATAAAATATCAGATAAATGTCCGCCTCTGTTAGCCTCACAAATGCGATTCCTTTTGACCACATTTTTTATTACATTCTCACACATTTCACGCTGTATTTCATTAATTTCATCACGAATATTTTGCTGAATTGCTCAAACTTTTCTGGTTTATTTGCATAAACACTGTTTTTTAGATATCCTCACAAAAAGAAGACCGGAGCAATCAAATCAGGCGACCGTGGAGGCCGATCAACATCACCATTTCTTGAAATATCCTGTTGTAGAAAGAGGTCTCGCATTAATTTCATTGTAATCTTGGCTGTATGCGATGTGGCACCGTCTTGTTGATACCACACGTTAAGCCCAAAGCATGCAGTTATGGCGTTAAAGAGTTTTCAATCATATCACGATATCGCTCATCATTGACAGTTACCGTTACACCGTTTTCAGTTTCAAAGAAGTAAGGTCCAATGATTCCTCCTGACCAAACTGCACATCAGACAGTCACTTTTAATGGATGCAAAGGTGACTGATGAATAATTTGAGGGGTTTCCATTGCCCAGAAGCGACTATTCACATATCCATTCACATGAAAATGTGCCTCATTATGATTTTTTCATGAAAATCAGGGTTGTCATGGACGAGTTTTGATATCGTATTAGCATATGTACGGCGGCGTAAATGGTCTTGCGGAAGAAGCTCTTGTGTCAACTGAATCTTAAATGGAAACAAATTCAAATCCTTGTGCAAAATTGTGGCCAAAGTTGTTCTTTGAAAACCAAGCTCCTGAGCACGGCGTCGAATTGAGGCTAATAGATTGTTTTGAACACTTTCTTGAGCAGCAGTAATGTTTTTAGCCGAACTTGCAGTATGTTGTGGTCCATGCTTGGCCCTATTTGCCAAGAAAGATGGTCTTTCTTCGAAATCAATCACTACACGATAAATAGTGCGTCTTGTTGGCACGTTGTTTCTCCAAAAAATTTCAAGGAACTTTCTCATCGTTACAGTAATCGATGATTGATTTTGATAAAATGTTTTAACGATTAAAACACGTTGGTTTATCGAATATTTTTCCATAATAAATTTGCCACGTCTCTACTTCACGACTGCCAAATATGAAATGTCAAGACTGATGTTTACCAAAATGGCATCCCGACGGACACCCTCTATAATGTTATTTAATTATTATAGAAATTGTCATCTATAGTATCTTTTTCGTAGCAACGAATCTTGTATACTTTTTGCCGCAGGATCAATGCTTTGCCTTCAACAAACACCTCCGATAGCTGTGCGTTTTATTTAAATTTTTCTATACCACTTAGCTTATAGTAATTCTTCATTTAATCAGCAATTTGAGAAGTGGTTTTAAAGTCTCCAAACATCCTTTTTGTTGTCTTTTCATCGCTTGCATTTCATGGTTTATCAATTATTAGGACTGTTTGCTTTTTTAATGTATCTTGCATCAAAAAATCGACCCAAGCGTTTTATTCACAAATTCTCTCATATATTTCCTTGCTAGCCACCGGCAGGTCCTGGGATAGCGAAGCTCTGGCATTATTGTTAAAGGTAAAACTGATGCCACGAAGCCGTTTTCATATTCCATTAACATGTTTGAATTCAGGTATAGTCGATAATCCACCACAACCGCAATCGCAAGTATTTGGCTGCTTCCCACTTTTCAGTAGTTTCATAAAAGTGTTAAAAATTCGGTA